>BKCP01005183.1:2347812-2372019 GCA_008636005.1 Striga asiatica | reverse complement strand
AAAAAAAAAAAAAAAAAATGCAGGGCTATTGGACAACGGCAATTTCGAGCTGGGCCCGAAGGCCTCGGACCTGAACAAGACCATCCTTCTCAGGCCCGACGCCATACCCAAGTGGCAGACTTCGGGCTTTGTTGAGTACATAAAAGCGGGCCAAAAGCAGGGGGACATGCTATTGATTGTCCCGGAAGGTTATGCAGCTGTTAGGCTAGGAAATGAGGCCTCAATCAAGCAAAATGTACAATTGACCAAAGGGATGTACTACTCGTTGACTTTTAGTGCGGCCCGAACTTGCGCCCAAGAGGAGAGGGTTAATGTGTCGGTAGCCCCAGATTTTGGGGTTCTCCCGATCCAGACGCTTTATAGCAGCAGTGGCTGGGACTCGTACGCTTGGGCCTTTCGGGCCGTTTATGATGTGGCTGAGATTGTTATTCATAATCCTGGTGTGGAGGAGGACCCTGCTTGCGGCCCACTTATTGATTCGGTTGCTATTCGGGCTTTGTATCCTCCAAAGCCCACTAGCGGTGAGTTTTGCTCGTTCGTTAGTACTGTTCAATTTATCTGATGTAGTTTCGTAGGGGTAAAGGTAAATGATATATATGCTTGAGACACGAAAGATTTTGGCGACGTAAATGGACCATTTTTTTTTTTTTCTTTGGCCGAACCTTTTTGTCATGAATAGCTAATTAAAAGTATGGTGTCTTTGAAGGAATTACATTTGTAGTTCACGCTGAGGGTAACAGATTTATCTGTCTGAATTTTGTGAAATAAGTAATAACATGGTAGGATATTAATAAACTTATGTAATGAATTAGGACCATACAAATTAATTAATTTAGAAAAAGAAATCGATCACTGATCTGTTCTTTGCTTGTTATACCAGTTTGAACTTGTATTTATTGGTGTCAATTTTGATCCCTGTATGGCATTTCTAATCTCATCACCTCATTTTAAAGAAGTGTACATAATTGCAAACTCCTGGACAAGCAAGTGGGCTTCACACGTGTTTCCTTAGTAGTAATTATTGCATGTGCACAATCAAATTCACAGCACCACCTCTACTTCAAACATGGGACCATAATAAATTCTGGGTTCCTACTCCTAAATTTGTCGGGCACACAAACAACCAGAAAGAAAGAAAAAAAAAATTCACATGTCAATTAATCAGTCCAAAATTTCTCCTTGACAATTTTGCCCTTACAGACAACCTTTTGAAAAACGGAGACTTTGAAGAAGGAGCCTACATCTTACCGAACACAACCTGGGGAGTCCTAATCCCACCAAACATCGAGGACGACAACTCGCCCCTGCCAGCCTGGATGGTCGAGTCCTTAAAGGCGGTGAAATACATCGACTCGGCCCACTTCACAGTCCCACACGGGCTTCGGGCCATCGAGCTGGTCGGGGGCAAGGAGAGTGCGGTGGCCCAATTGGCCCGTACAGTGGCGGGCCGAACCTACCGGCTGACGTTTGCAGTTGGGGACGCCAGCAATGCGTGCCAAGGGTCGATGGTGGTGGAGGCCTTTGCTGGCCGAGACACTGTGAAGGTACCGTACGAGTCGAGGGGCAAAGGAGGGTACAAACGGGCCGTGCTGCAGTTTGTGGCCCCCACGAACCGGACTCGGGTCATGTTCCTCAGCACTTACTACCATATGAGGAGTGATGACCTGGCGTCGCTGTGTGGGCCCGTGGTGGATGATGTGAGGCTGTTGAGCGTTCGTAGGCCAAGGCGGATGGCGTGAAGGTGGTGAAAAGAGAGTTGTGATGAGCTGTTGGAGTTTGCTCGGTGCTGCTGCTTTTGCGTATACTCTCGGTTATATCAAATTAATTATGTTGTGATCGATAGTATATGTAGAGACAAGTGTGTGGTTTTTAGTTTCCAGTGGAGTCTCGTTCTCATTTTGTTGAGAGACTCATAAATGGCACGATTAATATATATCCATAGGCTTCTGTTGTCACCTCGTTTGTTTTCACATAACAGATTATATTGATGAAAGGACAAATTATTAACCAATAAGTACACAAACTTAGCTCTAAATTAAATTCCTACATTGGCCTAGGGTGATTTTTTAAATTATTTTATTAAGGGATAATTAATTGCGTCTTTTGTTAATTGCATGAAGCTCTGTTGTCCATGTAACAAACCAGAAAGAAAGTCTCACAAGCTGAAAACAATTGATTAATTTGTATCTTCGAAAAGTTATATTGCCAAATTGTGAAGTTGTATCTTCACTAAGCCACCATTTGAACCACCGAGCCCCAGCACACCAGGGCACCGTCAGCGAGTCTTTCCGTCAACCGACGACTTTATCTGCCAAATTTCTCGATAAACCTTTCGGCGACTGTTTTCTGACCACTATTGACATTTTTCGGCTGAAATCGTCACTTCCAATCTTCCAGGATCGTTTTGAGTCATTCTTGTAATCAGAAACCTACATCCATTTTTCTTGGATTTTTCATAATATGTGAAAACTTCAGCCGTGTGTTGGTGATTTGTTTTTTCCTTTCAATATGTTTTGAAGGTTGTTGATTCAGAATAAATTCTTCATTTTGTACACAAAAGAAGTTTGGGATTTCTCACAAAATATTTTCATTTTAATCTCAAAAGAGTTCGAAGCTCAGGTACTACATATAAGCATGGCGATAGCTCATGCTTTACATGTGACAGAATCCACCAACCATAAATCGACACATAGCTGAGGGAAAATAAAAGAAATGAAAATAAAAATAGACCAAAAACGCAATAACAACTCTTTAAGTAAAGAGTGACGTTTTGGCAAAACAGAAAATAAAACATCATCATCCTCTTCTCAACACGCCCCCCTCAAGCGGGAAAGGGGTCTAACGAGCACATTCCTAGCTTGCCAAGAAAACGCCGAAATAAGGGACCCCCGAGAGGCTTAGTAAACATGTCCGCCGGCTGCAAGTGACCAGGGATATGCCGGGGCAGGATAAAACCGGCCTTGAACTGATTGCGCACCACATGACAATCAATGTCGAGGTGTTTAGTTCGCTCATGAAAGACGGGGTTAGCTGTGATGTGAAGGGCCGCACGATTATCGCACCAAAGAGAAATAGGACGAGCGAGCGTTACTCCCAGATCAGCCGCAAGGTAAGAAATCCATTGCAGCTCACACACCGTTGAGGCCATTGAACGATACTCTGCCTCAGCCGAGGAGCGGGAAACCGTTTTCTGCTTCTTAGTTTTCCACGAGATCAATGCATCACCCAGAAAAATGCAAAAACCGGTAAGGGAACGTCTGGTGAGAAGGCAGCTGCCCCAGTCAGCATCACAAAAAGCTTCAAGGTTCTGAGATGTATGTGCTTTGTAATGCAATCCCAAAGAAGGACAACCTTTAAGATATTTGACAACATGAACAGCAGCTGCCCAATGAGCTTGAGTAGGTGAGTGAACATATTGACTTAACTGTTGAATGGCATAGGAGACATCTGGCCTTGCAAGATTGAGATAAAGTAATCTCCCAACAAGCCTCCTATATGCCTCTGTATCATGAAATGGTGGAGAACTTTGGTTGGACAAGTTAAGACCCAAAGGAAGTGGTGTCAGCACCTGTTTAGAATCTTCTAATTTAAGATCAGCAATAATATCCATGATGTATTTGCGCTGACTGAGAGAAGTGCCTGTAACATTCCTATGAATTTCAAGTCCCAAAAAACACTTGGCAGGGCCCAAGTCTTTGATAGTAAAGAGACCATGAAGATAGGTTTTGAGCTCAACAATGTCAGTCAAAGAAGAACCTGCAATGAGCACATCATCAACATAAATGAGAAGTGCAAGAAACTTCACCCCTGTGCGCTTAATGAAAAGGCAGTGATCATGAGTGGACTGTTGAAACCCAAATGCCAGAAGTTTGTCTGAAAATTCAATATTCCATTGCCTCGATGCCTGCTTCAAACCATATAAACTCCTCCTCAGTAGGCAAACTTCATCTTTTCTAGCTTTAGTGTAACCTTTTGGAGGTTGCATGTACACTTCTTCGTCTAAAAACCCATGCAAAAAGGCATTGTTGATATCAATGTGATGTAGTTCCAGCCCCTTTTGTGTGGCCAAGGCAATGAGTAGCCTCACAGAAACCAGCTTAGCCACAGGTGAAAAGCTATCAAAAAAATCTATGCCCTCTTTTTGGAGATATCCCTTTGCAACCAACCTAGCTTTGAACTTATCAACACTGCCATCTGGATTCCTTTTGATTTTGTAAACCCATTTGGAACCTATTGCTCTTTTCCCAGCTGGTAGTTTAGTCAATTCCCAGGTTTCATTTAACTCCAAAGCCTGCAACTCCTTGTTCATTGCATCAATCCACCTTTCATCCTTGAGTGCTTGTTCATAGAACATAGGTTCAGTGTTTTCCTTATCAACTTCAGTGAAAAATAATTTTACGCTGGGGTTTTTTTCACCACTAGGAACTATGTTAACCACATAATCAGACCACCAACAAGGATGTTTTCTAACTCTTTTCCCTTCAACAGGTTGAGAAGCAGCAGCAGGAGACTCTTTTGTGAATTCTGTGGTGACTTCTTCATCAGATTCAGTTTCATAAGTCATGTCCTTAATCACTGGTAAAGGAGTATTGTATTGTTGTTGTACACTACCATGGAATGGAAATTCCTTCTCATAGAAAATCACATCCCTTGAAGTAAACACTACTTTCTTTTCAAGATCATAAACCCTGTACCCCTTTACTCCTGTCACATAACCCAAAAATGCACAAGCTGTAGCTCTAGAGTCAAATTTTCTTCTGTGTGGCTCTAGCTTTGAGGCATAGCATAGACATCCAAATACTCTGAACCTCTCAAAAGGAGGTTGACCACCATAGAGCAGTTGATAGGGACTTCTCCATCCAAGTTTTTCACTTGGCAAACAGTTAATAATCTGCACTGCTGCTAATAAACTGTAAGGCCACAACTTCTTTTCCAACTTTGCCTGAAAAGAGATAGATCTAGCAACCTCAAGAATGGACCTATGCTTCCTCTCCACTACTCCATTTTGCTGTGGAGTATATGGACAAGATTTTTGATGTAGAATGCCATTCTCCTTTAGCAACATGTCCATTTCTTTGTTCACAAACTCAGACCCATTATCTGTCCTTATTTGTTTTACCTCAGTTCCAAATTGCACTTGTGTCATCTTTAGAAAAAACTTTATGTGATTGAAAGTCTCTGATTTATTTTTCATAAGGAATATCCAGGTACCCCTTGTGAAGTCATCCACTATGGTGAGCATATAAGCTGTGTTAGTCAAAGAATCTTCATGGTGAGGACCCCAGACATCTATGTGGACTAACTCAAATTTGTCAAGTGCCTTAATCTCACTGGTAGTAAATGGTAGCCTGCATTGCTTACCCTTATGACACACATCACAAGTTTGAAGTTTCTCCTGCAAGCATCCAGATCTGAGAAAGTCTATATGTTTCATGCAAGAAAGAGAGGTGTGACCCAATCTTCTATGCCAAAGGTCTATATCATTCAAATTCTTTAACTGTCCATTTGCTGCATTGGCAAAGTATTTTATATCCTCCAGCACATACAAGCCACACAATGCTTTTCCAACTGCAAGGATTTTATTTCTTACAGGATCAATCAACCTGCATTCTTCATTTGTGAATTCAAATTTCAGCCCAAAGTCCTTAACTAACTGTCCTACTGACAGTAAGTTATATTTAAAGTTTGGAATCAACAACACATCCCTCAGCAGTAAAATATCATTTAATTTCACCTCACATGTTTTAGACACTTCAATTCTGGAACCATCTGGCAAATTAACAATGATAGGCAATGTAGTGCATGAGGAATTACTAGCCATATCATCATCTGAGCAGATGTGTCTACTTGCTCCTGTGTCAACAATCCAGCTTCCTTTCTCCAGCTTGTTCAAAAGAGTGAAGGCATAATCTTCCACATGATCTGAGTATTCAACAAAATGAGAAAAGGAATTCTCACCTCCTTGCCTTTTAGAAAGGTACTTATCAACCTCCTTCTGAATGATAGAGCTTATATCTGTCATGGAGTCACTTTGCTGTGATTTCACCTCTGAGTCCCCACTCTTGTTTACTTCATCACTATCTGCTATATTTGCAGATTCACCTCTTCTTTGCCCTTTCAACTCTTTGTACCAGTCTGGATATCCATTTATCTTAAAACAGCCTTGAATCTCATGGCCATTATAACCACAATGTGTGCAAAACAACTTGGCTCTTTCTTCTTTAGTGAGCCTGTAGTTCCCTCTCCCTCTGCCTGCATTGGTAAAATTTTGTCCACCAGAACCTCGCCCACCATTTCCTCTACCCATAGCAGCAAATCTTACATCACCTCCTCTACCATAATTTCCTTTTGCCATCATAGCAGAGGTTTCCAAATGATCTGAACCTCCAAAACCTGTGTATCTTTGTTTTTCCACCTTCAATATCATAGAATAAGCTTTATTTATGGTAGGCAACGGTTCCATAAGAAGGATCTGATTTTTGACTGGTTCAAATACTTCATTTAGACCCATAAGAAATTGCATCAGCTTGATTTCCATGTCATTTTCAGCAAATTTCTTCCCAGATCCACATACACATTCTGGTAAAGACACTAAACAAGCATATTCATCCCACAAACATTTGAGCTTTGTGTAGTACACAGTTACTGAAGATGTACCTTGAGAGTAATTAGCGATTTCCTTTTGTAATTGATACCTCAAAGGACCATTACTCTCCCCATATCTCTCAGCAAGTTCATCCCACAGATCCTTTGAGTTTCTCACGTACATAAAAGCCTCAACAATATCCTTCGAAATTGAATTAAGAATCCAAGAGGTTACCATTGACTCTACCTTTTGATACTGCTCGTATTCTTCTGTGTTTTGTTCTGGAACTTCGACAGTGCCATTTATAAATCCAAGCTTGGATTTAGCTCCTAATGCTAGCTTCATAGCTCGACTCCAGTGAAGGTAATTCGCACCATGTAGTTGACTGGTAACTAGAACCATTCCAGGATGGTCAGATCCATGGAGGGAAAGAGGATCGATGTCCCGTGAATAGTTGGATTTTGCCACAATACGATTGTCTCTGTTTTGTGCCATAGCTTTTCTTCAAAAATCCTGCTCTGATACCATGTTGATTCAGAATAAATTCTTCATTTTGTACACAAAAGAAGTTTGGGATTTCTCACAAAATATTTTCATTTTAATCTCAAAAGAGTTCGAAGCTCAGGTACTACATATAAGCATGGCGATAGCTCATGCTTTACATGTGACAGAATCCACCAACCATAAATCGACACATAGCTGAGGGAAAATAAAAGAAATGAAAATAAAAATAGACCAAAAACGCAATAACAACTCTTTAAGTAAAGAGTGACGTTTTGGCAAAACAGAAAATAAAACATCATCATCCTCTTCTCAACAAAGGTCAAGATGATTATCGGTGATTTGATTTCTCATTCCATTCATGTTCGGGACGTGCATCCAAGTTTGCATTTTCTTACCTTCTCTTTATTTCGTGTGATTCTTTTGTTCCTTATACTTATGACATTTTTGATCTCATCTTGCGTTTGATTTAATTCCATTACATTATTATATGTCATTCTTTTATCTTTTTCTTTTCAAGTTACCAATCATTAGGTAGGGGTATTACATTACATAGAGATAATTGTTGAAAGTTTGGTTGAGATTGTTTCTAAAAGGAAAGAGCGATGTGGTGTGGTAGAGTTTTGCAATCCGCAATTGTGTGTTACGTAAAACATACTCCCTCCTATTCATAATAAGTGTCATTTTGGGAAGTTGCACATTAATTAAGAATAATTTTTTTGCCAAAATAACCCTCATTAATGAAGATAGAGATGGATGTTTTTCAAAAAAAGATGAAGAGAATATGAAAACACATAGTGTATTTATTAACTAAATGAGGGTAATAATAGAAAAATATGTACAAAAGATCCAAAACGATATTTATTTTGGTTAATAGTTGATAAAGTCAAAATGACATTTAAAAAAAATAGGAGGTAGTAAAAAATTAGAAGAGATAATTTAAAGTATATAAAAACTATGAGAGGCTAGTTAAAATTATCTAATAAAAATTGATGATATTTTGGTCCGCAAAGAAGAGTATGCATCAATCAATGAACTCATATTAACTTAGACAGTAGATAAGTTTGTGGGAAAAATGAGGAGTGCATGGAGATCAATTAAATGATAACAAATTAAGGGCTCTCGAAAGTCGATATTAATTGGTACTCCTATATGAGGAAAATTAAAGAGAAAATAAATAAATATATCATACATCTATCTATCTATCTATCTATCTATATCTATCTATCTATCTATATTTATCTATATCTATTTATTTATATCTATCTATCTATCTATATCTATCTATCTATCTATACTATTATAAAAAGACGAGTGATTTTGTAAAAATAATGATCTGCCTAAAAAACCCTTACTTTGACATATTTTTAATGGCAAATTAGTAATACTGTAATATTCATCTTATTTTGTATTTTTAATTAACAAACGAACTACCTAAAAAACTCTTACTTTGACTTATTTTTAATGACAAATTAGTAATGTATTAATACTCATCATATCTTATATCTTTAATCAATAATTAATATTTAGTTAAATAAATATAGATACACGAACAAAACATTCTAAATCTCCTAAAAATCAACCTCAACATTCTCATACCATTATTCCTCACGAATTTGTTTCTTTCACATATCTATCAAAATGCTTTTTTCATATCTCCAAAAAATCAACCCATACAACAAAGCTTTGAAAAGATACATAATTCATATTTTGAAAAACAATTTATTTTTAATATAATTTTAATGTAAAATCGTAATTACTTTAATTAATAAAAAAAACTACTACATGAAATTAAGTTTTAAAAAAATTGCTATATTGCAATAAAAAATACAACGTCAGACATTCCACTGAAAATCACAACGAATATTCATTGGTATAGCGAATATATATGCATAATCTAACAAATTAAAAAAGTGGATCAGTTTATTTAGCTACTTCCTATTAAGAAAAATACACCCTTATATTTTTGCACCTTTTATTTATTGAATTGAATTTTTATCCCACAAAAAATACACTCAAATAATAATTATTTTTATTATTTAATATTAAGAAATTTAACTCTATTGAAAAATTAATAGGTAATTTTAAGATAAAATAATGAGTGATTTTAATAGAAAAAATGTAGGTATTCCACTAAAAAGTGCAATGAATATTTTATTGGTGTAGTGTTCATTGGAAAATTTCATTGTCTATTTCAATAGAGATCAAATTAAATTATATTGAAATTTTTGTTGATTTAATAATTATAATTACCATTATTTATTATTGTGTGAATTTCAGTTAGAACTTTTCGGACCATATTTCAACTATTGGAAAAATTGTCAATGGAATTTTATAAAATTCAATATGAGTTTATGGAAAGCTAATTGCAGCGGAGGATACAAAATAATTTCATATTGGGGGCATTATTTAGTTAATAGAAAAAGTATACCATCAAAATAACATAATGCACTACAATTTATAAATTATACTTTTCATAATTTGTCATCTTTCTCATCTGTAATACATTTTTAACACATATAAGTTAGAAAATATTAAAAAAAAGCATGACTTTTATTAATTCAATATAAGAAAATCATTGAAAACAATGTACTTTTTAGAATTTCTTTTGAACAAAAACTTTAGGTTGAACAATGTAAAGTAAAAAAAAAATTAAATTCCATAAATAATATTAAAAGTGTTATAACTGATTAAAATAAATATAAAACTATTAAAACTTGTATTTATCAATATAAAACGAGTTGAGTTGTAAACATTTGTTAATGTTTTGTGATTATTAATTCTATGTGTAAGGTTTAGGTGACAGACAATAGTTATTTGTATTTTTATCCATTTAGGTTGGAACTTTNACCACCGTAAGGTATTCCGCTGAAAATTTCAACAGATATTTCATTGGTATAACTTTAATTGAAAATTTTCATTGGCTATTCCAACAGAGATAATATTAAATTACATAGAATTTAACTGATTTAATTATTCCAATTACAATTATTTGTTGTTGAATTTTTCATTGGAATCTTTCTTGAATAATATTTCAACTGTTGGAAAACATAGAGCCATTGGAATTGTAAAAAAATCAAAGGAAGTTTCATTGGAAAGCTAATTGCAGTGGCAGATCCAAAATAATTTCTTACAGGAGGCACTATATCATCAAAATAATATAATGCTTTTATAATTTATAAAATTATAATTTTTATAATATGTCATTTCTCACATGTGATACATTTTTAATACATGAATACAGTCACGACAAGTTAAAATAAATAAACATAAGAAAAACATAATTTTTCTTCCACATAATAAAATCATTGAAAATAATATTTTTTAAAATTTTTATGAGCAAAAAATTTATGTTGTGGTATAGTTGACTCGACAATATAATTAATAAAATATAACCTATAATTCTACATACATTAGTTAAAAAAGACATGAAAAAAGTTAGAGAAAAAAATATGTTACAAAAGAGAGAATAGAAGCTATCATCAAGATTAAAAAAAATAAAATTAAAAGGGTGAAATTATAATTTCTAGATTTATCCTATTTTCTTTAGTTGTAAAACTGTGTTTATGTTATAATTTTAATAAAGTTATGAGCTGAATTGAAGTAAAATTGGTTGAGTCACAAATTAATTCATTATTTATCTTTCTTTCTTTTAATTATATTTTCAGAATAGGGGGTATGATTAAAATTATGAAAAATGTTCCCACAATTTTTATTATATACATTATGCTATATGTTTTGGGAAGTAGCCATGTGTCGACCGTGTTAAAAAAAAATAGATCTGCCCATGATTCCAACAAAATATTTTTGTTATAATTTTCATTGAAATAATTCAAATGAAAGGAATAACATTTACATATTCGTTAGAACTGTCGTTGAAATTTGATTGTAATACATTTTTGTCGAAATTGTCGTTGGAATTTCATCATTTTTTTTGTAGCAAAGGTACTTCTCCAGTTGCGTTATATATACTATTGTGTGCAATTTTTTTTTTTCAAGTGTGCAATTAATTATTATGAAAATTGTTGATAATGATTGAATATATAACACATGAAATGTAATTATAATTTACTTTATTATAATTAGTACTTTTTTTCAAAACAAACAAGATACATCTAGGTTAAATGTTCTTACCTATTTTATTAGTATTATAATAACTAAACAAGAGTTAAGAATGATTTATATGTAATAGAAAATTAAACTTTACAATGCTCAAGCTTATAGTTCGCATTCAATCCAAAAGTAAAAAAAAGTGATAAAATTTGCTAATGTCATCCATAAGTTGGACCTGATTAATAAGAAATATAAAACATACCTAAGATGCACATTTATTTGAACTAAAACTTTTAAGTACACAATTTTTTTTTTCATTCAAAATAGGGATATTAGTATTAGTTTTTTAATTAATATTTCATTACTATCTAACATTAAATTTTTCACTTTCGAAATACTTAATATTTTTTTACTTGTTATCCTTTTATATGTAATATATCACACCATTTCTTTCCAATGATGTGGTTCACTCGATTTTCGACCTCAGTGGTCGTTCGGTCTTCGGTGTTCGACCCCACTGGCGGGTCACTCGATTTTCGACCTCAGTGGTCATTCGGTGTTTATTTGGGTCCTGATGCTCATTTGGAGGTTTGGTGACTATTTGGTGATCGAGGATTTATTCAAATTATAACCTCAGTGGCAGGTTGACGGAAACAGCCCGAAGAGGCATTTCACTCTTGGATCGAGTTATGCTTACTTGACCAGAGTAGGGGGACTAGATGATATGGGATATTATACTAGATCGGCTTTAATGGATAAGAAAAAAATATATTGAAAAATAAGCTTACATATGGACTAGGACACATGACATAATGATATGGGTCGAGCCCAACTTGGGTACTGAGGACACTCCCCCTATAAAAGGGGTTAAGATATCTCAAAACATCATTCTCTCTACATTAGTTACTATTCTCTTGAGATTTGGAGTTTTAGAGTGATATTGACTTAGGCATCGGAGGCCCGACGCCGGGACCCCTCCCGGTGTTGCGTTCTTGCAGTTACGGAGGTCGTTCGAGTTGATGGAGCCCGAGCGAATTTCATTATTACTGAATAGAATATTGTGGAGGATATAATTTCATTTTGTCTTAAATAATTTAATAGTATTTAAATAAAAAATATTTTTTTGTAATATACCCCGTGCATCACACAGGTATCAACACTAATTAAAACCAATGGCATTGCCCCATATTCATATGGATAGGTATGTGAAATCAAAGAACTAAAAATCGATGTTTAAAACCTATGACATTGCCCCATGGGTAGAAAACAAAATTTCCACCTATCATATGACGCCGAGCGCAATGGTCCAATAGAAGGAGCATCGAGCGAACCCAATGAGTCGACAAGTGGGATGGACTCATCCAAATATCCAATCGGTGGGAAAGGAAGTGAGTGGTCCCTTTATCACTACAGAGCTAGCTAAACGTACGTGCGGCATTAATAAATCCACTCATTTCCTTCACGTTGAAATAAAATAACAGAACTTCTAGCACAAAAAAAATATTCCAATTTCAAAATAATACAGAAATCCATAGTTGGTATTCGAAAATGACACCATAATCAACATCCGTTTTACGTTTTTTCAACAGCGCAACGAAATCCAGCTCATATAATACAGATTTACAGACAAAGATTCGTTACAACCCAATTCATCTAATTAATCACACATTCAATCCATCCATGGATATCCACCTCCCATTATTCATCAATTATTTGACGGCGGCCCTCCTTGTTATCACGTTTCTCATCTTCTCAATAATCAAACTATTTACAAAGCCCAACAACCTGCCCCCGAGCCCAACAAGATTGCCCGTGCTAGGCCACCTCCACCACCTGGTAGGCGCCGGGCTTCCCCACCAGGCCCTAACCAAAGTCGCTCAAAAATACGGCCCAGTCGTGCTCCTCCACCTCGGGCAGGTCCAGGCTGTCGTGATCTCCTCCCGAGACGCGGCCCATCAGGCCCTCAAAACCCACGACCCGGCCTGCGCGGACCGGCCCGAAAGCATCGGGAGCCGCATCATGTGGTACGACCACGCGGACATCGTGTTCAGCCCGTACAACGATTACTGGCGACAGATGCGCAAGATCTGCATCCTCGAGCTCCTCAGCACTAAAAACGTGAGGTCGTTCGGGTCGATCAGACGAGACGAGATGTCCCGTCTGGTCGAGTCCCTAAGGTCGTGCTTGGGAGAGCTCGTGAACTTTACGGAGAGGATTTACGGGTACACGAGTTTGGTTTCGTGCAGAGCTGCGTTTGGGAAAGCGGTGGTTGGGGAGGGGCGGCGGGAGGCATTGGTGGGGATGTTGAAAGAGGCGGTGGCGATGGCTGGGGGGTTTGAGGCGGCGGATTTTTTTCCGGGGCTTCGTGTGGTGAGTTGGAATAGGTATCGGCTGGTGAGGATGAGGCGGAAGATGGACGGGATACTTGACGGGATATTGGAGCAGCATAGGGTGAAAAGGAGTGGGGAGTTTGGTGGGGAGGATATTGTGGATGTGTTGTTGAGGATGCACGGTAATGAGGAGGAGGAGCTTCAGTTTCCTATCACCAACCACAACATTAAGGCAGTCATCTTTGTAAGTGAAATGCCTCTTTTTCTTATGGAAAATTGCATTCTCAAGCTAGGAATTCCACTTCTTTAAGGGTAGTTGACAGTTGCAATATATAATAAATAAGGGGGTCATTGAGGAAAGTATAATAAAGGATTTTTTAAGATTTTCATATTTTGAAAGAATTATGTGAAATCTTAAGTTTGGAGGTGGAATTTAAAGTAGAATTTCATATAAGATTTCTTCTTTAGAAATTCCACCAAATCTCAAAACCTCCAAACAAATTCTAGTCTCAAATAAATTAAATACGCCAAGATTTTATAGGACTTTTTAAAATCTCAATTGAATACACCAAGACTTTTAAAAGTCTTAACAAGTCTAAATTAGATACACTAGCATTTCTAAAGTTTTTAGAAATCCCAATTGAAAAGAATTGAGTTTTGTTTGCTTATACAATCAATGACAAAATGAGTCCAAATTTTTGAAACGAGGATGTGATCAGATTCGATTCTACAATAATCTTGATAACATTTTACACACTAAGCAAAAATTAAGTTTCTTCATCTTTCTTGGCGGAGCATTATTTAAATTAGCATTAATTTTAACAATACTCAAGATATAGGATTGGCAAAAATGTATACAAGAAGTAAAAAGACGTAAGTAATCTGCTAACAAAAAAAACATTTATATGTTTCAATTATATATCTCATTAACTACATTAAACCCATTAACCGAAGATGATGATTTGTTGTTTTGTTTTCACACTCTAGGACATGTTCTCTGCCGGAACAGAGACATCCTCAAATGTTCTTGATTGGGCCATGGCCGAGCTCATGAGGAATCCACATGTTATGTCCAAAGCACAAGCAGAAATAAGAGAGGCCTTCAAGGGAAAGACCACAATTGAAGAAAACGATGTGCAAGCTCTAAAATATCTAAAATTAGTTATCAAAGAGACTCTCAGACTGCACCCTCCAATAGCATTGCTCCCGAGAGCATGCAGAGACGAACGCATAGTCGACGGTTACACGATCCCACTCAAATCGAGAGTTATGGTCAACATATGGTCAATGGGTCGAGATCCCGAGTACTGGCCAGAGCCCGAGATATTCAAGCCCGAGAGATTCAAAGATGGTTCAGTGGATTTCTTGGGAAACCACATGGAGTTCATCCCATTTGGGGCGGGAAAGAGGTTTTGTCCGGGCATGAATTTTGGGTTGGCCAATGTTGAGTTGCCTTTGGCACAACTTTTATACTATTTTAACTGGAAATTGCCTCAAGGGATGGGCCCAGATGACGTGGACATGACTGAGGCTGACGGGCTTGCAGTCCCTAGAAAGAAAGAGCTTTTCTTAGTTCCCTTGATATTTGGGCCTTCCATTGGAGACTAGCAGTAATTCTTTTTACATGCATGTCTTGTGACAGTCCTTGAGAAATCTGGTTGCTATCTTACATCATGATGAGATTTCCTATTTTGATTTCATCTTAATATGTATAGCACAATATATTTACAGGTTCTCAAACTTGAATGAAGAGTGTTATTGCAATCTTTACGCAGGCACCAATTTCATAATTTACATAAAATTTCACTTATGTATTTTATTGGCAGTAGTTACCTATGAAACAAGGATAAAGTGTATCAAATTGAATGAGTGTCCCCTGCCAAAGCTCCATAAAAATTTTCCTCCAATCTCTTTCTTGAAAAACCCAATGCAGAAAAAGCTTCTCTACTGCAACATCTAATGATCCTCTCCCACTTCTAGAAGCATCACAATTGCAGATCATTGCTATATTACAATTTACATCTATCCATGAATTACAAAGACTCTTTGTTCCATCTCAAAAAGACAAAATTGCTGACCCACTTTCTCCATGATAATAAGGCTGTAATAACATCTGCCCCTTCCCTAAAATAAGTCCTGTTCTCTGCAAAAACACATCCAACCAGATTAATGGAAAATTCATTGTGAAAGATAAACATCATCAACAAGGTCGGTAAACGTACCCAAATGGAGGTCAAAAGCTTCCGAATCATTAACTACAGCAGAAACCCAAACATTCAATCCAAATTGCTTGGAATCCAAGATGAATTATACAGCATGTGTCGGAAAGTCACGAAACCCCACCGTAACTCAATACATAATTACCTCAGCATATGATCACCATTTTCCAAACACCTTTTTGTGCTCTTCAGTAATAACAAAATCGACAATGAATAGGAATCCTGTCCTCTTCAGCAGCCTAATAGAAACGGTTCACGCACTCAAAGTTTTCTTTGGAGAAATATGCTCCTCAAACTTCCGACTCACAAGAATGTCATAAGTCGTATCATCTGGCACGAGGCCCCTGTCGAGCATCTCTTCATGAAGCCTAAAAGCCTCCTGCAGATTACCCTCCCTAAAATACCCGGCAATCAGAGTATTATAAATTAGCACGTTAGGTGTTATCTTTCTTTCGACCATTTCCTCAAGCACCTTGCAGGCATTCTCCAACTGTCCTTTATTACAGAGTCCACGTACTAAAATAGAATATGTAATGACATCCGGCAACATACCCCCAGCAAGCATCTTGCGGTAAAACTCTAATGCAAGCTCTATTTTACCGACCTTAAATAGCCCATCGATCAAAGTTGTGTAAGTTTCTAAATCGCACTGAACACCCTCATTCTTCATCCTCTCGTAAAAGTCGAGAGCCGACTCCATATTGTACAAGCCCCTGAAACCACTAATCATTGTGTTGTAAACACCGATATTTGGCGAAAGGCCAACTTGTGAAATCTCGTCAAAAAGCTCATGAGCTGCCTTCATATCGTTTCTTTGCCAGAAGGCACCAATGAGTGCATTATACGCTTTCACATCCATTTCGACACCCCTTTTCCGCATCTCAGCTTGCATTTTCAGCGCAAGATCGATTTTTTTCATTTTACATAGCCCGTCGATCAAAGTTGTGTAGGTGACCACATTGGGAACAAGTCCGGCCCCGAAAATCTCCTTATAGATAGATAGTGCCGAATTAACATCTCCTTCCTTCATAAAGCCATCGATGAGGCTATTGTAAGCCATGCAAGTAGGGTTGAAACCCATGGACACAAACTTCTCCATCCTACCTTTCGCGATTTGGGTTTTGCCGACTTTGCACAAACCATTAATGACTGTATTGCGCGTGAAGTCATTGGGCGTGATTCCCAAGCTCACCATCTTGTCGAAAAGCCCACTGGCCTTTTCAGCTTCACCTTTTCGGAAATATCCATCGATCAATATGCTGTATGTGACGACATTTGCTCTCAGGTTCCGTGCTGTCATTTCAGAAAGTAATTTGGATGCCACATCCATATTTCCTTTTCTACAATTCCCTAGAATCATATTGTTGTACGAAACTACACTAGGTTCAATCCCCCGAGCAATCATTTTTCCCAGTATCCTGTTAGCATCGTCTATCCTACCCGTCTGGCAAAACCAGGATAAAAGGTTATTATACGTAAAGACATTAGCAACACCATCCTCAACAGCCTCATCAAATACTTTCATTGCCTTGTCTGTTGATTGAGTTTTTAGAAAGCCTCTAATTAATGAGTTCACAATGTACACTGTAGGCCGAATGCCTGCAGATTTCATTTGCTTAAACAACTCATTCGCCTGAATCATGTTTTTATTCACACAGCACCCTTCTATGACAACTGCATAAGTGACCTTGTTTGGAACAAGTCCTTCCCCAACAATCTTATTAAACAAGGCCAACGAGCTCTGCAAATTACCCTGCAGATAATAACCCTTCATTAGGCTAGTAGCAACCACCAAATTCAACGAGTGTCCACTGTTAATCATCTCATCCTTCAGCTTTAGTGCATCCTCCATGTTCCTCTGCTTCACACACATACAAATCAGTTGCGTAAATGTACCTTTGGGCGGGACCCAGCCCTTCTTCTTCATCTCGCTCAACAGCCCAAAAGCAATGCAGCTATTGAGCTGCATACAAGCAACCCGAATGGCAGTAAAATAGACTGGAGCATCAAGCTTAATTCCAATTTTCTTTGCATGAAAAAAATAGCTCTGAGCCTCCTCAATCTTACTTTCTCTCAAGCTCAAGCACATCATCGTGTAAATGGTGGCACGGTCACACAAACTCGTTTTGTTCAAAACTGTATCTCTAAACAAGCGGCGGGCCTCATTGACCATACCCGCCCGAATTAATGAAATCAAGAAATTATTGAAAATCACGGGAGTGAGCATAATACCACGAGAAACAAGTGCACGATAGCAATCTTCCCCATCTTTGTACCGGTTTGCTCTAACGTACCCATTCATCAAGTAACTGCAAATCCTCGGTTTTATATGAAACCCAAACTTCTCCGAACAGTTAATAAGGCGATCGACAAGCACAGCACCCGAAGGGGAAAAATTTCCGGCCAAGTAATTGTTGAGCATATTACTCGCATTCCCATGATAATTAGAGGAGCTTGTGAGGATGTGAAGGAGCACGAGAAACGAATCCCCAATCTCTCGCACGAAACCTCGTCGTTTTTTGACCCACTCAAAGTACCCAAGAGCTGCCCCGGGGTCGTTGGAGTAAAATAAAAGGGCGTCAACGACATATTCTTGGGTTAGCCGTGTGTCTTCGAATATGGGGTTTTTCTGTAATCGGACAGTGTTTTCGGGATCCGAGGTTGAGTTAGCTTCGGTGGAATCGGAGCATGGGGGTGTTGTGGAGGCAGTTTCTAGGATTGAAGAAGAAGATAAGGATTTATGAGCGGCGAACGAGACTAGCAACCGTGGACGAAGTGGTGGAGAAGGAAATTGGAGCAAGTGTCTCATCGTCTCCGGACACTCTGCAGAAGACGGAGACAGAGTGGGAAGAACGGAAAACCTATCAGGACGTCCTAAAACCCTCCCCCAACCAAAATGGCGTTATTTTCTTGTTCTATTGTTAGTTTGTTTTTACTTTGTACTTTAGGAAATTGATAAAAAAAAATATAAGATGTATTTGTTTATAAATTTTCTCAATTCATACTCAAAATATACATCTCCAATTTGGGTTTCGGGCTAGAATTCGGGTAGATGTTNACCTGTAAGAACTCAACGTCGGAGGAGTTTCCGGTGTAGAGCCTCTGATGCTTAAGTCAGTATCAAGAAAAGGGAAGAGTGCTCTGCAGATAGAGCAGCAGCAGAATATAAGATGTGTAGAGTATAAAAAAATTAGAGTTTGGTCATACCTCATCCCCGTTTATAGGGGAAAATACCTGCCCGGAATGCCCAGTCAGCCTGCCCAGCTACCCAGTTTATCCATATCCTAATCACTTCTTAGTTAGCTTAAGATTCCATCTCATCTTTTAAAGGTTCATCCCTGTCCGTTAAGCCTGTTGAATATGGGAAGACAACTACTAGATGTGAATCTCGAGTAGCAAGGTAATTGAGGTACATCTCGAGCAGCGAGGCAACTGAAGTCGACCTCGATACACGCAAGGTCGACTACAATCATTCCTCTCCTTCTGGGACCGTCCACAGGACCCTTGGGTCATTCCTCTTCGTCGGTGTTGAGACACGTTCGTCTGTACAAATACTTGTGAAGTCGACCTCGAGATGAACGAGGTCGACTATGTTTTGCCTCTAAGTACAAGCCGTCATCTTCATATCCACCTTCTTCGCCAATTGCTCATGGACCCTCTAGGTTACTCGTCTCATCAGCGACCATTCTATGGTTGCTCCTCCCAGTCTTTGTACTATTAGTCGACTTGGGCAGATCATTGCCAAGGTCCCGGAGTCACCTATTTCTAGTCATGGTCTTAAGTCGACATCCCTTACTTGAATCGTTATGGTGTAACTCGACTTGAGACCCGGTCGAGCTACTATGGCCATGTCAGGGGGTTTAAAGAAATTGGACTTGAGCTTAGTTGACATATTATAAGTTAAAATATCATTTAAGTTGAAAAATTTTTTGGGTTATAAAATGATATTTCAACTCGTAAAATCAATTAAGTTGCCTACATATCCCTTACCTCGGGAATCAAAGTCTCTGTAAAACTCTTACTATACTTACCTTGATAAAAGTAGATGACGGGATTGAACCGACTGTCATCATACCTGTAAGTGTAGTAGTCCTCTTCATTTCTGGCAGTTTCACTAGTATTAGCAGAAAAATTAGATGCCTCATCATCTTGGATAGTTAGCATGACCTTTTCTGCCCTCATCTTGGCCTTCTTCCAGTCACTCATCAGCATTTGAGCCTATAGGGTTTTGGCGTCAATCTTGACCGTCGTGCGTCTAGTGATATCCTCCCTCGCTGAATGCCTGTTCAACCACCATTGTTGTGACTGCTTACTTGTATGGATCGTTGGACACCGACATATACATGAAAATCCCAGAAAGAATCAGAATGCCCGAAGCACTAAACTCCAAACCTAAAGAGTTATGTGCGATAAAGCTTCAAAGATCATTATATGACTTGAAACAATTCGAGCATATGTGGTATAATTGTTTGAGTGAACAATTACTAAAAAGAGGATATTTAAATGATCAAATATGCCCGTGTGTCTTTATAAAGAAATCACATGATGGAGTTGTGATAATTGTTGTCTATGTTGATGATCTTAATATTATTGGGACAACAAATGAAATTCGAGAAGCAGTCATTTTACTGAAAGGCGAATTTGAAATGAAAGATCTCAGAAATATCAAATATTGCCTCGGTTTACAGATAGAGAGAGTACAGAATGGGATATTTGCCCATCAATTTGACTATACTAAGAGAGTACTGAAACGATTTAATATGGACAAAGCTAATCTCCTTAGTACTCCGATGGTTAACCGAACATTAGATGTTGAAAAGGATTCATTTCGACCTTGTGAAGAAAATGAAGAAATACTTAGTCCTGAGGTACCATATACGAGTGCGATAGGAACTCTTATGTATCTTGCTAATTGCACTAGACCAGATATATCTTTTACAACCAACTTATTAACAATATATAACTCGTCACCTACGAGGAGACACTGGAATGAAATCAAGCATATATTTCGTTATCTCCAAGGAACAACCAATCTGGGATTATTTACTTAAATGATAAAAAACATAAAATGATTGGTTTTGCAATTGGTGGAACTGCATATTCTTGGCATTCTCAGAAACAAACACTAGTTGCTACATCTTCACCATGCTGAAATCATTGCTCTTCATGAAGCAACCAAGGAAAGCATCTGGCTCAGAAACATGACTCAACACATTCAACAAGCCAGTGGATTATCGAATAATAAAGATCCGACGGTGCTATTTGAAGATAATGCAACACGTGTCGCTCAAACCAAAGAAGGATACATTAAGAGTGACAAAATTAAACATTCCTACCAAAGTTCTTCTCATACACTCAAAAGCTTGAAAGGAACAAACAGATCAAGATCCAATACATTCGATCAAGTGATAATGCAGCAGATTTATTTACAAAGGCGCTCTTAACTACAACATTTCGAAAACACGTTCACAACATTGGAATGAAACATCTTCAAGATTTGAAGATGATCACTCGATGGGGAGCATGTGCAGCTGTACTCTTTTTTCCTTATCTCAGTTTTTTGCATAGGGTTTTTTCGGATAAAGTTTTTAACGAGGTAGCATAAACGCACATTTAATAGTGATAATTCCAAGAGAGAGTGTTATGAACAAGTGGAATGTACCACTATTCATAAATAATAATTATATCACATGTGAAAAATAAGGGTATGAGATATGAATACTTTGTGTACATAATGTACGTAGAGCCTATAAAATCACTCCAAATGAAGTGAAAGAATGCACATACAAAGAAAGAAGAAATAAATTCAATATAATTTATATTCAGTTTCTATATTGAGTTATTTTATCTTCTCCGTTTTTATAACATGTACAAATTATATTTGTTTGTATAGGGGAAAAGCCTTAGCACTTTTCAGCGCTTTCAAGTTTCAACTATAGCACCCCAAAAGGTTGGTACTGTTCACAAGTTTAAACCCACTTATCTTTTTCACCGATGCATTCATTTCAATCAGGTTCATAGCTTCACGCGAGCTTCAGCTTTCATGAAATGTGCTGTTAAATTTCTAGGGTTTTGAGGTTTCTCGCATTTCTTATCGTGAGAAAGATTTCTATTTCTATTTTTATTTTTTCTTTCGGTGGTTCTGGATTCATGTTTCGTAAAACGAAAAAAAGTTCAGTTTTCTTGTTCTCATCGAAATATAATTGAGTTTAACGATTTAAAAGCGCTGTTCGTTTTTTGTTTTTTGTTTTTTTTAATTTTCTTTCTTCTTTTATTTTCCCAATGACAGGAATTGCTTTCTGAGAATGTGCATAGCCTAACCCAGACCCATAGTGATTGTTCTTGAATCTTTTTGGTCAGTTATGTGTATGGTCATAAAGATTTTAGCTTTATGATTCTCTTCTTTTCCTTTTCGTTTTTCATTTGAGTTTCATTTCATGTGTCTTATCTGTAAGTATGTGGTTTTGGTTGGATGGTTCTGATGGGTCAAATGGCCAGCCCTGTACTCTTATTATCAATTTCATTCTCATTTATGTTTATATTATTTTAATTACGAAGTTCCAAATGTGATTTTCACTTGTTGCAGGAGCTAATTGTGAATAACTTAGATTTGTTTCTTGCGCGGAGTATTAAGTAGAACAAGCTATGAGCTTCAGTACCACCACCGGGGGTCAGTTAAAATTCTTTCCTGCTTTGGTTAACTACTGTAGGAAATTTAGTTAAGTCCTCACATGTTGTTAGTTACTCAACTTTTTCCTTACTATCAATAAAAGAAACTTGAGCTATGTGTGCTTATAAAGCCTTATTCGCTTATTTGTTATAGGCAGCCAAACCTCTAGAACGGCATTTGAATTTGGAAGGACTCATGTTGTCAGGCCAAAAGGGAGGCACCAAGCAACAATAGTTTGGCTCCATGGATTGGGTGATAATGGCTCAAGGTATATTAGCCCCTGAAAGGAAGAAAACAATATTCATTATTTATCTTGGTTTTGGTAATATGGTTTCTATCATCGTTATAAAAAAAAAGAGCATCTTGTATAGTGTATCACCAACTACAAAGATCTTAAGCAGTTTCATATTTTCTGGAAACCATAATGCAGATAGTAACTAATTTTAATTATAGTATGTGATAATTAGGTAAAGAATGCTAAGAATTTCATCATTGCTTGTCCTTGCTTGCAATTTTGAATGTGCGTCTATGGATAAAGTTAGGTATCAGTCTTTTTTACCAATGTAAAAGATATGGAACAGAGGACCACTTCCTCACTACCCATGTTTTTCCCTATTTTAAAATGCCAAAGAAAAAGATTTGTTTATGCAACTTCATTATTAATAAATTGTAAATGGGTATTATCTTTAATAATTAGGATCAAAACTAAAGCAATGTGCAGTTTTGATCTGTTCATGTGGCCTACACTCTGTGTGATCCCAAAATTAATTAATATATATATTCGAGTTTGAAGAGCGTCTGCTTTTAGCCTTTTACTATTATCTTCTGTTATGTCGTGTACTTGATTGATAAATTAAAGCTTGTTGTTGTTGTCAACTTGATATTTTGTTCACTATTGTGTCCAGATCGATGTTGCATAATTTATATTTAAGTTTTAGTTCATGTATATGTTCAGATATAAATATTACGAACCTACTATTTTGAGCTTGAAACTTGAGCACCCACATGCATGGCTTTGTATGCCTAGTTCCTAATTATATAATTTCTTGAGCCTTTATTAATTCTTTAAATGGAGATCCACATAACTATGTTATTGCTTGCAGTTGGTCACAGCTCTTGGAAGGCCTTCCCCTTCCGAATGTAAGTTCTGGCACAAATTATGAGCATTATTTAAACATTAACTAATTCAACTTCATCTAGAGCAAAGATTGTTGAACATGATTACACTCTTTATGATTAATAACCTCAAATATTTTATTTTAAACCCAATTAAAATGCAGGTCAAGTGGATCTGCCCAACTGCTCCTACTCGTCCGCTGTCTCTATTTGGTGGATTTCCTTCCACTGCCTGTAAGATAGTTTTATCTAACCCATGCATTCTATATTCAGAATTAAGCCTGTCATAGTTTATTATTCACAAATCAATGCTTGTTTGACTTGAGTTAGTGGAAGAAGCTTCTTTTCTGTTTCACACTGTATTATGATATGACAATGAACTTACCTCTACACTTCAGGGTTTGATGTAAAAGAACTTTCTGAGAATGCACCTGATGATGTTGAAGGATTGGATGCTTCAGCTGCACATGTTGCAAATCTCTTGTCAACTGAGCCTGCTGACAGTAAGTTTCACCCTAGGAGCACCGTATGCCTAGTTTATTTATTTATTTTTTCGTTTTGCTTTTTATTTAATGAAATGCTTGTTAGTGAACCCAATGTATGAAATGGTGTTTCACAAGAGATGGGTTCCAAAATCTGGCCTTGATTCGTCACTCAATTTACTCAGATTCTGTTTATTGATTTATTTGATTTTTAAGTAAAAATTTAGTTTTCTGATCTTGCTCTATATGC
>BKCP01005183.1:2299600-2328591 GCA_008636005.1 Striga asiatica | reverse complement strand
CTTACCTGTGATGTTGCCCTTTTTTTTTTAAGTTGCCCTTTTTTTCCGAATTAAATTGCCCTTTTTTTCGGTTTTTTTCGAATTTATTACAATTTTTTGATGTTTTGATGTGTTTTTTTATTTTTGTATCAACACAATTTTTTTTTTTTTATGTCCTTTTGATGTGTTTTGATGTTTTGCCCTTTTGATGTGTTTTGATCATTTGATGTTTTGATGCGTCCATATGTGCGTGCGTCCATATTTTTTTATTTTTTTTATTTTTTATTTTTTCTTTTTTATAAAGAGGGCAAAAATGTAAATTGGGGTGCGGTATTTAGCAAAAAGGGTGCGGTATTTAGCAACACCCATATACTTTTTGATTAGATTTAGACTTTTTCAACTATTATTACTAAAATTTTGAAGATACCGTCCATTTCTCCAAGTTAAAGTTTTATTTGTTGGGAATGAATCATTGCAGGTTGGCTAGGCTGTGGACCTGTGGTGAAAGATGTACAATTGGCTGCTAAAGCCGCGGTGGCTATAACTATAAGTACGGATCTGACCTGCTTTATATAGTTATTGATTAACGAATTGACCTGATTTGATTATTGATTAATTTTTTCCCGTTATACCAACAGTGGAGAATTATTGAAGCTTGAGCGGATGCTAACAACTCTTTATTTGTCTCATCAATCGGAACAGAAAAGTGTAATTAAGGAAAAACTATCAGTAAAATTTGTCAACTCAATAAAGCGTCCATCTATGAGACTTTTGCGGTTCTTTTTTGTTGGTACCGACTAGTCACTGGTGAGATGTTGTTGCTATTCCGAAAAAAATAAAAAATTAAAATAAAAAAAAATGCGATTAATGGTTAGACTGAAATGTGATAGTCACACATAATGTGATAGTGATATGAAAGTAAAAAAATATAAGTTATAGTTATAACATGTAATGAAAATTTGTATAGTATTAACTGATTTTCTTAAAAAAATTCTATAATTTAAAATGGGGTGAAATATACGAGATTAGTACGAGATAATTTTTTTTTTCTAATGAGATAAAAATGACTTCTCTTTTGTATTAGATGTAGGATAATCATACCAGGTTGACTAGACCGGAGAGACAACCGAACTGAACTGGATGTGTCATCAGGTCGAGCGGAGAATGAAGATTCTTTGGGTCGAAAGACTCTCAGGTCGAACAAAGAACCGGTGACGCAAAGAACACCAGTAGGTCGAGTGATGTCCCTTGGATGGCCTGGGGAAAGCTAGACTCGAAAGAGTACTTGGTTGAAGGATAGACCAGGTGAGCAAGACAGCAGGGCCCGATGTTGGTAACACTTCACCTCGAGATAATCGAGGTCCAATCATGGTTAGACCATCTAATGAAGTGGACTAAATGATAAAAAAGAATCTTAGGAGAATTAAACCCCCACATGGGTAAAACCATGTGCCACCACCTGATTGGTTTACGCTTCATAACCATCTCTGACACACTGTGCAGTGTGGGTTGTACTAACGGGTAACTCGGGCAGCTTGGGTAGCCAGATCACCAAATCCGGCAGCCTTCTAGTACCTCACCCCTATAAATAGGGTAAGACATGCAATTTTCAGCATTACGTCCATTATACATTACTATACAGAGATCTGTCTCTATACTTCATCTTCTACACATACCCATTTAACCATTGGAGACTCTTCACCGGGAAACCCCTCAAGTGTGAGAGTTTTTGCAGGTCTAAGGCGTTCAACCGGCGAGGAAGCTCGTGAGCATGCCGATAGCCGGCCGAGAGTCTTTGCATACCATTTGGTGCCGTCAGTGGGAAATTTTGTGTGAAAAGCTATGTTCACCATAGCCATGGCTGGCGAAATTCACAGGAAAAACTTGGAGCAAAATTTTGACGATGTGTAGCCGAACACGCATCCGTTCGGAGCAGTCCCACCTCTGGGTTTTTCTGGACCTTCTCAGACCTCGATGCCCCGTCCTATGGGCGTAGGGAATTCATTGGTGGCCTCTGGTGACGTCGCATGCTCGAGTCAAGCCCCTGATGCTCGAGCGGCTTAAGGAGCACCGTTCAGAACACGAAGAGGGTAGATCGGTGGGCGCACAACCAGCAGGAGCGATGGTTCAGGTGTGAGGACCGTCAAGGACAGAGGTGGAGCGAGCAGACCAGCATCTGCTTACATTGCCAAGGGAGGAGCTAGATCCTATGATCGCTACTGTTGTGGTGCTGATGCGGAGAGGCAAGCCACTCATCATACTTCTTAGGCCAACACTGCACCGACCACGGTGGTGGGCACCAACCAACAAGAGACTAAGATGGAGGAGTCAACACATGAGGGTGAAGGAGATCGAAGGGACCGAACTTTGGAGAGGATGTCAGAGCATTTGCGCTAGCTGCAAGCTAAGGTGCATGAGACCAGTGGATCGAGCTTGAGGACATGAAGTCTCGAGAGAAATTTTAGAAGCTGTGTTACCAAACAACTTTTGTGAGGTCAGTTTAACCTATGACGACAACAGATCCGTCGAGGCATGTTTGGTCTTTGGAGAATATGTCTATCTATATTCTGATGCTGTGAGTTGCTGAGCATTCTTCTCGACCTTGAGGAGAGGGGCACATGATTGGTTTCATTAGCTTTCCCGATGGTCGATCGAGTTGAGGATTTTTTTTACCATGTTCTTAAACAAATAAACGAGCGCTGTAGCCCAGGATAAGACATACCTTACGTTGATGGCGATGAGACAAGAAGAAGGAGAGTCTTTAAGGAAGTATGTTGCAAGGTATAATCAGGCATGCATTCAGATTCCTTCGGCCTCAGATGAGGTCAAGGCTGGTGGTTTGATAAGGAGTTTACAAGATGGCCCTTGTTGAAATTCCTAACCTAGACACCATATCGTACGTTCGATAAGGTGTTAAAGCGGTGCAAGCAAAGAAGGAGAGGGCGAACTCGCCCAGAAGGGACAGGTAGAACAGGTTGGAGAGGGGTAGGGAGGATCTGTGGAAGGATCGACCCCTTTAAGGTGGCAAGAGGTATCACAAGTATACACCGTTGAAAACCCAGATGACTGAAGTGTTGGAGACAATCGAAAGAAAGTTGGATGGTTGGGATGTAACATGGCCAAAATCGAGGAGCGAGAGACCTACCCAGCCAAGGTCGAATAGGTACTTCGATTTCCATAGAGACTATGGGCATACGACGGAGAACTGTAGGCATCTAAAGGACGAAATCGAGCGTTTTATTCGAGCACGGCACCTAAAGGAGTTCATTTATCATGATCAAGCAAATAAAAGGGAGAAGAGGAGGTGTCGAGAAGATTCACTTGAGAAGGATGACTAGGAGGATGATGAGGATGGAGAGGGGAGAGAAGAGTGAAGAAGTCGACGTGGTGAGGGGAATAAGCGCAGACGAGGCGACGGAGGTCGAGAGGGACAAGAAGATGCGGTACCAGTCAAGGGGGGGGTATTATTTACATGATTTCTAGTGGGACGACTGATGGCGATTTCCAACAACGCAAGGAAGGAGCATATTCGAGCTGTTAAGAGGAAGAGAGAGAAAATAGGGATCACTGCTGGAATGTCGATAATCAGCTTTCGAGCTGAGGATGCTGAGGGGGTTCTAGTTCCCCACAATAATGTCTTTGTCATAACAACTGAGGTGGCAGGGTATGACGTAAAGCGTGTCTTTATCGATACAGGGAGCTCGGTGGATGTAATGTTTTATGATTGTTTTTTAAACAACTTGATTTGAACTTGGAATTAAAGGAGGTTGTGACGTCTCTGTATGGATTTTATGGGAGCGAGATGGTTTCTGTGGGAGAGATTACTCTGTTTGTTTCCCTTGGGTCGGGGGCAACCCGTAAGGTCAAAATGGTGTGGTTTGTTGCGGTAGGTGTCGAGTCATCGTACAACATTATTTTGGCAAGGACCTGCGTTAGTACTTTTCAAGCTGTGGTTTCGACCTATCATATAATGGTCAAATATCTGGTTGGAGAGTATTTAAGGGAAATCGTTGGCGACCAGCTGACCTCGAGGAGCTGTTATCAGAAAATGGTGAGTAACAATCGACAGATTTCCAGGAGAGCAGCCAGGCTAAAAGAGGAGGTGTCAGATCGACCAAGTGGGTCTAGGTCGAAGGAGGAGAGGTCAAAGCTCGATAAAGGGAAGGAGAAGGTTGACATTCAGCCCGGAGGGGTGGTCAAAGAGATCTAAATGATTGAAGGATGCAATGAGAGGTATTTTAGGATGGGAAAGAGCTAGGAGAGCCATTAACGTCGGAGATGATAGAGATGATAAGGGAGTTTTTGAATATTTTTGCATACACGGCAGAGGTGCTCACCAGGATTGAGTCCAACATCATCGAGCACAAACTCAATATCGACCTAAGTGTGAGGCCGGTCAGGCAAAAGAGGAGACATCATGACGCTGAGATGGATAAGGTAATAGAGCAAGAAGTAAGGAAACTCTTCAAGGCAGGTCACATTATCGTGATACAGTTCCCAAAATGGTTGTCTAAAATAGTAATGGTGTTTAAAAAAGTGAGGGGAAATGGAGGATGTGCATCAGCTTTCAGGATCCTAATAAGGCTTTCCCCAAGGACCACTACCCACTGCCTCGAATTGACCAGTTGGTCGACTCAACTGTGGGGTGTGAGCTATTGAGTCTAATAGATACATCTCAGAGCATTATCAAATTCCTCGAGTTCGAGAGGATAGGAAGAGAGTGAATTTTCTGAATAATACGGGGACAGCGTATTAGAAATTAGTGGACAAGATATTCAAGGAACAGTTGGGTCAATATGGAGGTATATTCATACATTCATATATTTATCAACATCAATCATTATTTTCCTATTTTTCTACCACAACACAATTAGTTCTTCTATTTAAAACACTTTCGTAAATTATAAAAATAGTTACTTTATCCAATTTATATTTTCCAAAGAAAATATATTGCACTCACGGCGTTGTCTTTTTTGTGAGAACATGTAGTCGTTGTAGCAAGCAAAGTCTTACCAATAGAAAGGTCTAATTAAGACAGTCACTGTTTTGCAAGATAAGGAAATGCACATTCAGCCGTTATTAAGATTTCGAATGGAATATCAAACAAAAGGAATGATGAAAGATCAGCCGAAAATATTTGTGAATCAAATCAACGACGAGTGAAATTGACTTCAGAAAAACATTAAACCATTAAATTGGTAGAATTTGTTTTGTGGGGCATTAACTGCATTAAGGTCTGCTCATCATCATACTTCATTTTTAAGATTGATAGTGCAACTGATCATGTCCAGTCCATTGCTCGTGGGCTCCATAAATATTCGTGGAGAAAATATATGCTTGAAGAAAATAGACAAGTGTAAATATACATACACATTCCATATTTATGAAGTATCAAATTTCAAGTATGACATTCCAACCATTTTCTCACTTTAAACCGCGCATGCATGCAGCTAATTGTAATTGGTAACAAAGGCCAAATTATTCTATAATTTTGACTTATTGAGTCTTTTATTACATATATATATAAATATATATATGAAACATTGATGCTAATCTACACTCATCTTATAAATACACATCATTGGCTCACTAGCTAGCTAATTACTACATTTCCTGACAAAAAATAGAAAGTAAGAAAATATATAATACCAGGAAGCTTAGTACTGGAATTAATAATCATAAAATTCCTCATGATCCCCACACCAAATTACTCTTTTGTCCATCAGAAGTTCCATAGAAAAGACTGCATATTAATATTACCACCATTCCCATCTTCGTCCCCATCATCACCATTATCTGGAAAATGCGGTTGCGTCAAGTACATATCACATGGCTCGTGAAATTGGGTAAAGTCCGAGACGCGGCCTTCATCCGAGTCCAACACATCCAAGAAAGACCAATCAATCGAGTCCCTGGCCCGAAACTGGTGGGCCTCCCCTCCAGTCCGGCCCATCTGCCTCTGATCATTATTCCCTGGGCCAGCGTAGCTATTACCATAGTGCTGGGCCACGGCCTGTATTTCAGCCGGGCTCAAACCCTGGCGGCCCGGAATTTCTGGGGGGTCCTCTGGGAAGTTGAACTTGGCGCCGGGCCCACGGAGGCAGAAGAGGGCCGCGTCGAAGGCCCGGGCGGCCTTCTCGGCTGAGTCGTACGAGCCCAGCCATATGCGTTCGCGGCAGTTGGGGAGGCGAATTTCGGACACGTATTTCCCCCATTTCCTCAACCTCACGCCCTTGTACTTGGGCTCAAGAGTGTTGGAGGAGGAGGAAGAATCTGAGGATGTCTTAACCATTTTTTATAATTAAAAGGGCAGAAAGAAAGGGGCAATTTCAGTTTTAAAGCCGTGGTACTGTGAATTGGCATGTAACTGCAATGAGGGTTGATTTGGGTTTTTTTTTAATTTTTTTTTTTGCGGCTGAGAGTGTATGGTGCATATATATACGTTTGGAGCACAGTCCAAATAATAAAAAAGAAAGGTGTTTGATGTTGAAGTCATAGGTAGCGTGTTGAATCGGAAGTTCAAATAAGCGTAGAATTAGCGTAGAGGATGAAGAGGGTTAGAACTTATAAAAAAGTAAATTTAATCGATCTGAAATGGATCCCATTCGATGGGAACAAGAGAATGCGGTAGGGCCGGAGTTTAAGTTTGAACGTGCGTAAATTCAAAGTTTTATAAGAAAAAAAAAAAAATAGTAAAATGGTGTGATAGTGATTAGTTTAGTGATTTAGGCGGTGATTATTTATGATTTCAACATTAAAAAATCAATCAAAACTCAAATTTAATTCAACTTTAACTCAACCACACTATCATCAATATTACCAATATAACTAAATAATATCAACCAATCATTCTTACAAATCACATCAACTTTAATTCACTCTTCATCCACTCACATAATTTCAACTAACAATCACTTTCAATCATTTTTCTTTTACTTTACATCAACTCAACTATAATTATTTTGTTTAAGTATTATTTTAATATATCCACCAACAACTAACTGTACCACATTTTTTCAAAATTAACTATATTTAAAAAACAAATCAAATAAAAGCTAGTTGAATCCATAAACAATCACCCCCTTAGAAGTCAGTATGCCCTCAACCAGCGTGATGAACATCGTGTATCTCGATTCTCGATGCTTTGAACTCACACCAACAACTTAATTCTTAGCGATAAAAGTTTCGAAAGGCGAGACGAAAGACGCGTAATAGACCTTCTTTTGACACGGTTATATGATAAAACATATGAGAATTCTAACACACGAAAGTTTTTACGAATGAACGATTTTTTATTAACTTGAATGATGGGAAACTTGAACATAAGACAAGTTATTTAAAGAAAATAACTATGTCCAATCCTATGAGAAATATAATCTTAAGCCTAAGGAAATAATATATCTAGAATATTGAGAATTACCAAATAACTAACGAATAACTAATTAGGCACATGATCAAAATCCAAACATTTAATAACCTAAGAATAAACTAACTATGAAAGTTAATAATTTACTAATATAATAATATCTTCTAGAATTAGCCTAAGTCTTCTAGAAGCTTGTCAACCTTGCTCGGCAATTCAGCTCACGTCACTCCGACAATTCTTGCGTCCCAAGCCTTGCTTGTGCCCCAAGACCCACTGGTCAGCCTTGTTGTCCACGCCATACCTAGGTCTACTCGGGTATTCTAGGCGTCGGTCCGCTGCCCATCAGGTGCGTCTTGTCCCAGTCGTGTTTTCCTGCGCGTGCTAGTTTGGCGCCCGAACACCTCAGTCAGCTTGACCCGCACGTCAACTGCGTGCGTGCATACACAGCGCGCCCTTGCGCGAGAACCACGGCCCCCCGCGTGCGTACTCCTGTGCGCCTCGCGCGCCTCTGTCTGTATCGCGCCCGCAAACAACTTTTCCCAAGTCGCGAGTTCCCTCATTACCCGCAAACGCATTCGCCCAACATGCGAGTGTGTCTCAAGGCTCTCTTGCACGCATGTCGCGCAGTCTCGCTAGTCTGCCCATCACTTGAGCGCTGTCTTGCGCTTTACTCATGCGTTCTCGCGCGGTCTGTGTTGGGTTCTATTAGGAACGTCATCGATATGCACATCTAAATCTAACAAATTAAATCCTAGCGCAGCGGAATCTATTGTTAGGATTAGGACATTACCGTTTAAAATTTTGTCGACTCTGAGACGTTGTAGATCTGCAATGTAGATTATCGTCCGAACCGCAGAGTCCGTTGGGCAGTTGAACTTGGCCTCCTCAGTTGATCACGGGTCACCGGGATGTGGTCGGGTCGCGATCAGCTCATCGGGGATCATTACGCGTCGGACGCTATCCTGGTGCTTACGCGTTGCGTCGGGTCGCTGCGGGCGGCTGGCGTGCGTACGCGTCGCGTGTTCGCTTTCTGCAGTTCGTGCGTGTGACTGGTGCTACAGTCGCTGGCTTGCAGGTCGGCTGGGAGCGCGCGACTCTGCGCGTCGGGCGCTATGTGCTAGCGTGCGCGGGTTTCTCTGTGCAGGTGTCGCACGTGCTCTACTTGCGTCTGAGGATGTTAGGTCGAGCGAGAGCTGGAAGGTCACGGTGTCTGCGGGGATCTCGGGCTTGCATGCGGCATCGTTAAAGACCTGGTAAGTCGCGGTTGTGTGCGGCTGGGATGTTGTCTGAGCGAGCGTGGTCGGTGAATAACTCGTGCGGCTGGCTCGCGGCTGGGAACTGGTCACTAGTGGATCCGTGGCGGTGGCATCTAGCTGGGAGCAACGGTGTACGACTTTCGGCGATGGCTTGCACTGGTGGTTTCCAACTATTTGTGACTCGCCGGAATATTTCTAATATCAATATATATATGCTTCGGGATGTTTGTTGTAGCAGATTATATTATTACCGAGTACGGGATGACTCCCGACCTCGGGTTGATCTCTCGAGGAAGGCAGTTCAGAATCTAGAGTTGATGTTGATTGCACATAAAAGAAAATTAAGACCTAAACACTCTAATTCAAGGAGGATGTATGAACTAACAACTAAGAAATATCATGCAAAAATAGAAATCAACTTAAAAACAGGAATCAACCAATTATAAAGAGGCTAGGGAGTCGGGGATTATGTTCTAAATGCAAAATTGGGCAAATAATTGTTCGGTTCAAGATTGACATTCTCTCTTAAACATCTAGCGGTTCGCTTCGAATAACTTTTTGTAACAAGGGATTAAACATAGATGAACAAGTTCAAGCATACAACATTGGCCTAGGGTCCAATCCCAATAACTCTCGTAATAAAGGAAAGGACGTAGATGAGCATGTATTTCAATCCGAAAACCTATAAACTATTCTTTTACGAAATCATCCATCTCATGCGAGCCTAGGTCTACAACTTCTCCCCTTTCAGTTCTAAAAGTTGCAAAATTAAATTAGAAGATTATTAATTGACTAATCATTTAGAATAAAAAACTTTAACTCGAAAGAACAATATTCAATTGTCACCAATTGCAAGATTGAAGTGTCACTCTTCAATTGTATTCAATTTTCAAGCATGAAATTAACAATCTTTCTCAAATCAATTCGCACGACAATGAACAAATCAAGGCTCGACAAATACGAACGAACAAGAATATGTTATCCTTATCCCTAGCAATCAGATTTACCTATGCATATCCACAAACCAAGCATTCATATTCACAGATTAAATGAAGAGAATAACTTACGATTAAAATGGGATTAAAAGTCGAATCCGAGATACAAGTTTAATCCAAAAACATTGGTGAAATCAAGATGAAAACCAAGAGCAAAGGTTAAGTTCTATGGTTGAAATTTAGACAAAATCGAGTTTGGGGATGTTTTTCTAGGGTTGGGAACGAGTCCTCATCGAAAGTGTTCGAAAAAATGAGAAAAATCAAGTTTTATAAATTCTGGTCGGGCAGAGTGTCTGGGTAGCTCTCTGCCCGGGCGCGGTGCTGGGCACTCCGCGGGGCCTGGGTGAAGGCTCCTAAGCGCGACTTTACGTTTCTGGCTCGTTTGAACTCGAAATTGAGTGTCGTTTTTTTCTACGCGTCGCCAGCCGATCCTTCTAGTTAATTATGCTTGCATGGACAACCTATTCTTGAAATCATATCCACCATAAGCTCCCGACCTCCACACCAAAAACGAAAGAAAAACGAAGAAAACAAAGAAACACAAACGAAAATACAGAAAAACCCAAAATAAAAAAAAAAAACACGCAACAAAACACAAAACTAACTAAAAACAAAACAGAAGACCTAGAACGGGGGAAAAGAAAGGATAAATAACAACAAAAAATGCAACAAATATGGAACAAACAATGCTCAAAGTATTAGACCCTAAGATTTTCTAATGTATGACCTTATACTCCTATTTTGAATAATTAATCTTGGTGGTGCGATTAAATCAAACTCCCAAACTCTCAATATATATGAAGTTCTCAATTTTCCTCTCTTTTGAAGACCTCAAAATCGGCCAACATCAACTCTTGAATAGAGGTTAGACATGGTGTATTTATAGGCTACATTAGGGACCTTACGGAGGTGCCAAATATGAGTTTTTCCAACTAAGATTAGGAAACCTAATATCCTCCAACTCCTTTCCCTTCTAGAAGCCCTAATCTCTTCCAACTTAATTACCCCTTCTAGAAGACTCCCATGGCTTCCATCATTGGCAATATTCTAGAATGAATAATATACTTCTAATTAGGAAAATTCTAGAAGATAAATTAATTTTTTTACGATGTTGAATTAAATAATAAAACATTTCATAAGAGTAATATTATTGTTCTCTCCTTTTAACTTCAATTTATTCAATAAATTCGAACCTCCTACTTAGTTAGTTAATATTACTTTAATTGATCGATTTATCATCCCTATGTTTAAGATATAACGTCCTCTGAGTAATTAAATTACTAACAATAAAAGTAATCAAATTTTTTTATCCCACAAGATCTGAAATTAGTACCACTCAGTTCCTTAATCATTATATTGGAAATTAATCTGCCAGCAGGGCTTAACATAATATTCATTCATGAGCTCATTTCGGGGACGTCATCAACCCGACGGACGAGAACATAGTGAATGTAAATAATTTTAACAGCACATCTTATAAACATCATCATTTATCAAAATACTTAGTATGTCATCCTAATAAAATAGGAATCATCCTTGGTAGATCAAATAAACAAGTAATGAGAATATATGCCTAAATCCGAGCCAAAACTCGCGAGTGAGCCTTAGCTCGCGAGTTTTATCCTTTAATGTGTGTGTTTTAGTATGTGTTTGAGGTGTAGCTATAAATAGACTTGTTGCTTGTAATTTGGGAGCAATTCCTTATTTGCTAAAATTTTCCTTTTAGTTTTCTCTCCTCATTCTCTCTAGTTTTCTTTCTCTCTCTCTAAGGGCTCTAAGACCCTATTTTTATTGTAATAATTCTCCATCAAGATTACAACTTTTCGGCTTATTTCTTCTCGTGGATGCACTAGAGACTTGGAGACTTTGTTTAAGGTCTGATTAGAGACTTAGTTGAAGGTCTATGATCTCGTAACTCTTGCTTGTCTTTACTTATAGATTTTTCTAGGGTTAAGATAAGAGCTTCCAGAGTCGATTATGCTATCATCCTCGTAGGCTAGGGATTATGTGATTGTGTTATTGATTGCGTTAGCTTAATTGCATCAGCGAGAATTGATTGAGAGATCGATTGGTTGATCGCGAGTGACGATTGCTTGATTACATGTTCCCGAATCTATGAGTGTCTTCTTTCCATCTCGGGTCTAGGATACCTTGTTATTTTTCTCTCTATTTTTCTTTTTCGTGCAATTTGAGGACTTGCTTGCTTTAGAATTCGCATCTTGCTTTAGTCTAGTTTAAAATTGTGATCTTTAGCTTAATTCCACCACCAAAATGTGAGTAGAATGTTTAGGGCTTTTTATTTTCTTTCATGTGACTCAATCGTTGCTTGAATCCGTGTCCAAATAGCCTTCCTTTGAGAACGACCCGAGTTCGGGTAGCTCGGTTACCACTTACCCAAAAATACTACAAACATCAATGATGAGTTATTCGGAGTTTCCGAATTCTTTCTGGGGAATGGCGCTTGAAACAGCGGCGTACATTATAAACTTAGTTCCATAGAAGTCAATAGAGTCTACTCCTACTGAATTGTGGAGAGGATGTAAGTCCAATCTCTCAAATATTCGAATCTGGGGAAGCTCTGCATACGTTATGGTGCAGGATCTTTGAAAGTTGGAGAAGCGCTCAGAAGTACGTCTATTCACAGGCTGTCCCAAGGAAACGAAAGGTGGATTGTCTTATAGTCCAATGAATAGAAGTTGATCGTTAGCACGAACGCAAAACTCTTGAAAGAAGACTATATTATGAACCACAAACTCGCAAGTAGACTTGTCTTAGAGGAGTTAAGGAGTGAAGTCGTTAGTCCCTTACCGAGTGCACAAGTAGATACACCACATAATACTACAACACGACACAATAAGCGTGAAGTAGTGCAGATAGTACCTCATCGCAGTGGGAGGGTAGTGAGACATCCTGTTCGATTTATGTTTCTTGGAGAGTCATCAGACTTATTATCGAGTGAACTAGAATCGGACCCTTGGACGTATGATGAGGCACACCAGGATAATGATGTAGTATCATGGAAAGGTGCGATGAAAGCTGAGATGGAGTCAATGGACTCCAATCAGGATTCGAGATCTTGTAGTACCACCCAATGGGTTACGAGCCATCGGATACAAGTGGATCTACATGAACAAAAGAGGATAAGATGGATAGGTTGAGACCTTTAAGGCTAGGCTTGTTGCAAAAAGGTGTACTCAGAAAGAAAGGATCGATTATGAGGAAACCTTTTCGCCAGTAGCCATGGTCAAATACATTCTGATTCTTTTGGCTGTAGCCCTCATACGGATTATGATATGTGGCAGATGGATGTTAAGACAGCTTTCCTTAACGGAAGTCTTCAGGAGGACATCTATATGCAGCAATCAGAGAGTTTTATCCCAAAGAGACGTGAGCATCTAGTTTGTAAGCTGAATCGGTCCATTTACGAACTGAAGCAAGCTTCAAGGTCTTGGAACATCCAGTTTGATCAGGTGATCCAGTCCTACGGGTTAACTCAATGTTCCGATGAGTAATGTGTGTACAAGAAGCGTAGTGGGAGCGTGGTGGTGTTTCTTATGCTTTACGTAGATGATATACTTCTAATTAGAAACAATAAAAAGGAATTATTAGACGTAAAGGTATGGTTGTCTGAGTAGTTTGATATGCAGGATTTAGGAGAAGCAGAACACATTCTATGTATCAAGGTCATTTGAGACCGTGAGAAAAGAAAGTTATGCTTATCCCATTCCTCATACATTGATACTGTCTTGGCCAGGTTCAGCATGCAGAATTCCAAGAAAGGATGGTTACCTTTCACACATGGGATATCTTTATCCAATGAGATGTCTCCTAAGACACCTCAAGAGATAGAGGACATGAAAAAAGGTTCCTCATGCTTCAGCAGTATGGAGTCTCATGTATGTAATGTTCTGTACAAGGCCAGATACTAGTAACATCGTTGGCATGGTAGCTAGATATCAAAGTAATCCGGGCTCGGGGCATTGATCTGTGGTAAAGCATATACTTAAGTACCTGAGAAAGACTAAGGAGTTCATGTTAGTTTACCTTGCAAACAACTTGTTTCTGCTGTATTTCAGTGATTCTGACTTCCAGTCAGACCGGGATGAAAGTAAGTCAACCTCAAGTTATGTGTTTACTTTGAGAGGTGGAGCCTTTTCATGGAGGAGTGCTAAGCGTAAATGCGTGGCAGACTCCATCAGTAGCAAACTCAAGGGTACCACGTGCCCACAAGGCAAGTAAACACAAAGAGCGCAAGTACCACCTAATATAAGAGATCATAGGAAGAGGAGACGTCGAGGTTGCCAAGATTGCATCAGAGGACATCCTAGCTGATCCTTTCACGAAGAGTTAGCTGGGGAAGGTCTTCGACAGACATGTCAAAGAAATGAGAGTCAAATGTGTGGCCACATGATCGACATAGGTCTTTCAGATACAGATTGATAGACATACACTTGTAAAAGTGAAAGCTTTAAGTATAAGTCGATTATTGCTGGTGTATATACTGAAAGCATAGCTTTGGATGATATTTACACTTGATTTATGTTGAATGAGAATCGTGTTTGATTAAACAAGTTCTATGTTCTGTTGTTTTGCACTTAGATAAAATAGTTCATCATGGATGGACAGAAGATCATTTTATCAGTCACTTGCGAAACAAGAATGATTGGTTCACAACCTAGATGAAAATAATAAAAAAAAAACCATCAGAACGGTTATAGTGTGAACCGTACAATTGATCTTGACTGATTAGTTGCATTAGTACATTTATGTATTGAACAACATCTCAGAGAGGAGTAGGTCGTTTTATACTAATCGTCGTAAGCAAATTAGGCCTCGGTTAATTAGTGCATTTTCTTAACCAGTACGATCTAAACAGGTATGTGCATGCAGTAGCTATTATTTTGATTGACTAAAAAGGGGATTCATTCTGTTGGATCAATAGTCTTGATGTTTTGGGCAATAGTGTTGCATGTGCGATGTGCTGTTAGAAAATTTACGATCACCATGTGCGTTAGTTTGATGATGTCCCCGAAGTAAGCTCATGAAGAATTATTATGTTAAACCCTGCAGGTGGATTACGTTCAGACATAATAATAATGAGATAAGTGGTACTAGCTTCGGTTTAAAAGATATTAATTAGTTCTCAATTATCAGTAAGAATTAATTAATGCACATTATATCTTAAATATGAGGAGGTAATTAGGGTAATTATTATTGGACTCTCGAATATAATTTCACGGATGATAAGGGAGTTCAATAATGTTTATGTTAGTGGACCGAAACATTATTTAAATAATTGACCAAAGTGGTCTTGGCTCACAGTTAGGCCCAATACTTGAGGAGCCTAAGTCATCACCTCTTTAGGATTCCTACGGTAGCTCTATAAATACATCATTAAGCTCATGGGATTGAGAGACGCATAGCCTCACACAATTATATGCTCGGCCGCTGCCCCTCTCTCTCTCTCTCTCTCTAGTTCCCAAGTCGAGCTTTATCTTCTTTTTATTGCTCCACCGATACAGAACGAAGAGGTGTCAAGTAATACAGTAGAAGAACCCGAAGTACCAAGACCCCGAGATCGACCACCGCATGCGAGCCAAGACCACTGCGTGAAGCCCAAAAGCAACCGCACGCGGCCTGCTAATCTTAGACTCATATAGTAACACGAAACGTTAAATGCACTCGCTCCATCAATTAAATGTGCATTGTAGGGCCCGATGAATAGTTTTCAGGCTACATTAACTATAAAAACCCTTGTATTTGATCCAGAGAGGGGGCTGAAATTTTGGTAATAAAAGAGACAAATATCCCCGGGTTCAATACTATATTAAATACTCATCCGAGCTTAAAACAACATTGACCGACCTGGTCTATTATTGTACTACTGCATTCACAACTCACTTTTTTACTCATTTTTTGCTAGACTTCTCCAGAAAAACACCCACATTTAATTTACTCAATCGAAAATAAATCCACGTAAAAACACTTTTAACTCGTTGATCAAATTTGTTTATCAACACTGACCTAAGAAATAAACTAGACCTCACGACATCGGTCGCTCTTCTTATGTCGTCTGATAATAACAGGCACATGTATTTAATATTTATGTCTTTGAATCATCAAAAGGTGACTCTCCGCTAGAACAATAATCGATGAGTTGGGAAAAATATAATTATTTACATGATGTACTGTTATAATATTCGCACTCTGTACTGGTGCGCCAGGTTGATGACGTCACCGAAACAAGCTCCAAAATCTTATAATGCTAAACTCTGTAGGTAGATTAATTTCCGACATAATAATATAGATTGAGTGTTACTAGTTTCGAAACAAGAAGTTCACTAATGAAGTTTTTAGTAATTAAATTAATTAACGGACGTTATATTTTTTACACACGGATTTAAATCAAGGATATTGGAGCCCATGTAATTGGGGTAAGGAAAATGAGGTGCAAGAATAAATATTTAGTGAAATTATTTGTTACTACTGGCCCAAGAAAAAAGATGGACCACAACCCAAGTATCTCATTGCGCATTTTGAGTCCTAATCATAACCTTCTTAGGTCCTTGTTGTAGCCCATACATAAACCATGTAGGGAACTCGTTCTTTTTCTAGAGATTATTAATTCCACACGTGAAATCGTTAGAGCAAGAGAGGGAGGGAGTTCTAGCACATGAGTTTGGGAGATCGTCGTCCGCACGTCGCCCAACCAGATTAACGGATACAACAGAAGACATGAGGTCGAGGGCTGATCGGCGATGCACAGTGCACACACATGCATGGCGATGATCGCCGACCCAACGAGATGAAGCAGTGCGCGCGGCCATCGCCGACTCGTGCAAACGAGGGCAAAACTGGTGACGCACATCGTGATAGCCAGGAGACGAGGCACAACCCGCCCGGCAGCAAGCGCGACGTGACGCATGCGGATGGCACAACAAGGCAACCAACAAGGCGCGACATGCGAGCCAAGCAGCATTGCATGGCAACTCGGTGCACGCAGGCGACACGATGCAACGATCAGCGAGACCTGCATTGATCGATGACGAGACAAATAAGACGAGCCGAGGCGGACAAAGAGAGGTTAAAGAACATCTCAAAATTGTTCATCCGGGCTCGTAACCCATGTATGTCTGTATAGAGTTGGCATATACAATATTGTAAGATCTTGATCCAAGCTTTAGTTCTGCTGAGCTTTAGGATTAATTTCTTAGGATTCGCTTAGCAAACAATACATGAAATTCTTCACCGAATCCAACAATTCTCGTTTAACACATTCTTTTGACCAATTAATATAATAGGCCTGATTACCAAACTCAACTGCTACATCATGAATTGGGTCTGTCCATTCAACTTAATGGGCTACTAACCTTATTGGCCCATTACAGACCAACCAATCATGGCCACAGTGGCACACCTTACTATCCAGCAGCTGCAACCATGGAAATATGGTACCGAAAACCGACGGCTATGCGAGCAGGCCGTCACCGCCACCAGTGCAAGATTGAGACTCCAAATCTCTACCCACCATCCCTGCTTGAGCTTTCTGAGATTGACATCTTCCATACTGGTAGGGGAGATTTTGTCCCTCGTTGTCTCATTCAGCCAGAATCCGACCCACGTCTATTTGAGCCATACCCTCGACCACCACGACATTCTGGCCAATGATGAAAGTAAAAAACAAACTCACAGAGACATTAATGGACTGCGCTGCGAACCTCATTTTCAACGGGTAGACCTCACAAGATACCAGCCGCTCGATTGGGGCTTTTTGCTAGGAGACTATGTGATGCCGACGAGATTGCATTAGCATATCTCGACAAGTTTGATCGATTTGTTTTATTAGTTTGAATATTATTATAATTATATTATTATTATTATTATTATTATTATGGGTTTTAATTAATAGTAATTAGGACTTCATGTAGTATTTAAAAGCAGTTGTCTCTCATTGTACTGTCGGTTTTTATCAGATATTGAATGAAGAAAAATATTGTGTTCTGTGTGAGTTCTCTGCACATTTTCTACACCACAGGTTCTGCTGCATCATTTGGTATCAGACTTTGTTCAATTTCTACTTTCATGCTTCTGCTACATCATTTGGTATCAGTTAACTAGGACGATTCTCGATGCCGCCGAGACGACGAGATGCCGAAATTGACGATAGTCTTCAACGAATGGATGATCGGATGCAATTGTTGGACACTCGGGTTACGGACCTTTCGACGGGGATTGAAGATATTCGCCTCATACTCGATACAATGGTGGGAGAGCAGCAGGAGAACCGTGATGTCGTCGGAGGCCGTGCCGGTCGCAGGGGTCACAGAGGCAGTTGCGGATGGGGGTTTGGCGGGGCGCCCGACAACTGCCTCCACATCCTCAATTTGACGACGATAGTGATGCAACGTGGTCGGATATTAATCCCTTTGCTCAAGGCTTTGACCGCAACCGAGATGTTGATAACCACTGGCCACATGAGGCAGGGTTCCGCGACCCTGAAATTGGGGGTAACTGTCGGCCACCAGACGGGTTTTAGCCCTTCGGCAACCCCGACAATTGGCGAGCGGACCACAGGAGAGAAGTCGTATGTTGCGAGTTTCCACGATTTCCCGACTGTGAGTTCCGACGAGGGGCTGCCGGCGTTGACGACGGTCGTGGATGGCAGCAACATGGTCGGCGCGGTGCCCTAGGCCGTGACGGTTTGCGGGGCGGCGATTGCGCGATTCGGCGAGGGGATGCCGGCGGAGATGATGTTCGGGGATGGCAGCAAGATGGACAGCGTGGGGCTGCGATTTTTGAAGATGAATTAGCCGATCTGCGTGAAGGTGGTGAGTTTGGGGGTTTTCGTGAATCCCGAGGAAATAATTTTCCTCCTGGCTGTGGGCGTAATTTTGATGATGAAAGAGGATATTGTCGATTTAATTATGTTGCACCTAAATTCCAAGACTCATTATATGAGTTCCGTGGGCCTGGGCATGAGGCCCATTTTCGCAGATTTGGGGCTGGGGTTGACGGAGTTAATCGCTGGGAAAATTCTTTTTGAGTTGACATTCCAGATTTTGCCCGTGGGTTAGACGCTAGTGAATTTCTTGATTGTTTGACTGCCGTCGAGGCTGTCCTCGATTTTAAAAGTGTACCAGGCGATAGACGAGTTGCACTTGAAGTAACTCGACTTCGTGGCCATGCGGCTGCTTGGTGGTTACAATTACAAGGTGTGCGACATCGTCAGGGCAAACCAAAAATCACTTCGTGGCTAAAATTTCGTAAGTACCTTGAACGGGAATTTTTACCGTTTAATTTTGTCCGTACTTTATATCAACGTTTGCAAAATCTTCGTCAAGGACAACGTAGTGTGGATGATTATACTGAGGAATTTTATAAACTCTTGGCCCAGGTAGATATTCGTGAAACTCAGGAACAATTAATTTCTCGTTATTTGGGGGATTGCGTGTTTCTATTCAGGATGTGTTGAATATGTTTACACCGGCTTCCATTTCTAAGGCTCATCAGTGGGCTTTATTAGTTGAGCAGCAGCAGACCCGGAAAGGGGGCACTTTTTTTGCGTCATCTACAAAGGAGCCTTTTGGGCCTTCAGGTACCACGCCGTCTGTGGTGAAGGCTCCGTTCGATATGAGTGCTCCTTTTGAAGGTCGTGTGGTTGGCCCCACGATGGGGAATGGCAATCGGCAGACTAGTGGTCCGCGTTGTTTCACTTGTGGTGAGTCGGGGCATCGTCAAGCACAGTGCCCGAAAGCAAGAGGGCCACGAGCTTTGATTGTTGATGACCCAGACTCGACTGCTTACGATGGTCATCCAATTTTTGATAAAGAGCCAGAGGTTCCCGAAGTGCATGTTTCGGGAGATGTGGGTCATGCGCTTGTCCTTCGTCGATCTCTTTTGTCTCTCCACTTCTCTTCTGAGGATACGGTCCAGCGACACCACCTTTTTGAATCCACATGCACCATTGGTGGCCGGGTGTGCCGTTTTGTCATTGATTATGGTTCCTGCGAGAATGTGATTTCGAACGAGGCTGTGATGAAACTGGGGTTGTTAAGTGAGCCGCATCCAGATCCGTATGCTCTTGCGTGGATACATCATGATGATTCTGTTCGTGTCACCCGACGCGTGTTGGTGACCTTTTCTATCGGATCCTCTTATAAGGACATGACATGGTGTGACGTCGTGCCTATGAATTCTTGGCACATTTTATTAGGACGACCTTGGCAATTTGATCGCTCGGTGGTACATGATGGACGACTCAACACATATAGTTTTTTATTTGAGGGCGTCCGCATAGTCCTGCATCCGTCATCATCCAGTTCTAGTCCATTGCCATCGTCGTCTCTGGTTTTATTCGTTTCTCGCGTCAAGCAGTGTAGAGAGTTATCCGGCTCGGAGGATGGTCGCTCGATGGTCTTTGATGTAGGTGATTTTGTTGACGGGGTTGTCCAGGACGCCGACGAGATTGCATTAGCATATCTCGACAAGTTTGATCGACTCGTTTCATTAGTTTGAATATTATTATTATTATTATTATTATTATTATTATTATTATTATTATTATTATTATTATTATTTATGTGGTATTGGACTTGTGTGGGTTTAGTGATTAGGACTTCATGTAGTATTTAAAGGCAGTTGTCTCTCAGTGTACTGGCGGTTTTTATCAAATATTGAATGAAGAAAACTATTGTGTTCTGTGTGAGTTCTCTGCACATTTTCTACACCACAGGTTCTGCTGCATCACTATGTTGGTTATCATAGTCGATGGTCTTTTCGCTAGCCCCGACCAGATTCACTATTCCGCTCCAGCCGCAGTAGCTAGGCCCCGACCAGATTCACTATTTCCCTCCTTCGCCGCCTCTAGCACAGGTTTGTCCACGGAGAGATGGGGCCAAGCCTAAGGTGTTCGATTTTGGTCTAAATTGGTCGGTGGTGATGGTCGGTGGTCGATTTCAATCTCAAGCCTGTGGTGGTCAATTTCGATGACTGGATTTGTCTTGTTAGCGGCGATGCTGCTAAGTTCCCAAACTATCTGACCTCTTGGCTCTGTTTTTTCTTAGAGAATGGACAATTCTCTCTTTATGGTTCTTTCTGTCGGAACCAATTTTTTTAATTGAGGTGTTTCCACATACGACGCCAATTTGATTTGCCAAAAATATCGCTCACCAAGAGTTTGGGTTGAACCGAGCGCTTCAACCACAAACCGATTCAGGCCTTGTTTGATAATCAGCTGTTAGCAGATTGCATTAGTTGTTTTGACCACCGAATTGCATTAGCTATTTTGACTAGCTCATTGTGTTAGTTGTTTGTAAAAGAGTGTTTGGTAAAATTAGCTATTAGCATGTAAAATTACTTATAAGGAAATCAATATATTTTTTACCATTCTAATTTATGTTGAACTTCTAATTATTTAAGAAATATAAATAGTTAATATTTTCAATATTTATTAAAGTGATTTAAGTATAATAAAAATATAAATAATAATAAAAGGAAAATATTTCTTGATCGAGTAAATATGGTCACGTCATATAAACAATCAATAACAAGTCATCACGAATTAAAAACGGTTAGGTAAAACGAACTACTTGAAAATTAGCCGTTATTAAATTATTGATAAATACAATCTGATATTGTTTTAATTTTAGAATAACTACAAATAATTTATATTTTTTTATAAATTTTTAAATAAAATTGAGAGTCACTCTTTAAAATAAAAAAGGTAAACTTATCTATAAATAAATAATCAAAGTTTACATTTTTGTTTGTTATTTATTTGAATAACTGATACTAAATGAATTGAAAATAATTAGCTTTTGTAATGCAAAAACATGTTACTATTGCTTCAGTGCTATTTTAAAAAATAAATTATTTGGTCAACAATGTGGATAAGTTTTTAATAGTAATTAACCAATAAAAAAACATGATCTAATTAAATAATGCAAAACGCCATTCACAAACGCTTCGATTCTCAGCGTTTCAGATTTCAGCTTTTTTTCTCAAATATTGTTAGCAGTTTTATTTGGTCAAAACCGCCAACTTAGCTTTTTTGCTCAAACAGCCAATAATCAAACATAGCCTCAACCTGCAAAACAGTGTTCGGGGCAATTTTCGGTGTAGACACTCCGACGCTCAAGGCATAAATTTTATTCTCAAACGTGCTGCAGTTGAGAAACTTATTCATAATGTATGTCTAGAAATTGAACATGGATCTCTTATTTGTAAAAGATTTAATAACGTACTCTTCAAAACAAGAGATTTTCTTTATAACCAAGAAATCTAATCCTTAAAAATCATTGTGTAGATATGCACAAACTTGTTCGGATATCTGTTATGAATGTTTCCTAAATATTTATCGGTATTTAACTAATATCATATATGATTAAATTGTAAAAATTGAGCTAAACCTTCGTTGGACTGATCATATCCGAGCTAACCGCTAAACCCGATTAACCGAGCAATTTTGGGTGTCATATCAAATAGATTTATCGATATCCAGCACGGCAACATGTAAATCACAATCAATATCAAGCCATGTAAAAATGAAATGGTTGGACAATTATTGAAAAAGAATGAGTCAAGCAACAGGGAACATCAAATTTAATTTATACATTTTTTAATATAGGGGATGGTTGATTAAAGACGTAACACTAAACACTATTATATAAAACAACAGTAGTTTGACTGTGTCAAACAAATAGCTATTAACTGAATTTCTATTATTATTTTACTTTCGAGCACTTGTAAGATGTCTCTAAAATATGCATTTGAGTATAAACTTGTTTAACATGAAATTTCCAAATTGGTTTAATTGAAATGCTATATATCAATTGTTAAGTCCCCACTAAGCTTTCTCATACTCAGTTTTTGTTTTCTATTAAATTGTATGGGATTAGAGATCCTGCCTAATAATATCATGCAAATGAAAGCATCCTAGTTATTTGACATACCAAAAATATTTTGTAGGTTAATCGTTTTTATAACTATGCATGATGAAGTTAGTTTCTTTTGGTGCTTTCTTAGGATGTTGTGTTGTGTTTGTTTTGTTGGTTGTGTTTCTTTTGGTGCTTTCTTAGGATGTTTTAACAATTTGCTAGAATGGTTGAACAACTTCTATTTTGTTTTTGTTCTATGATAGTATTATGCAGGAAATTGAAACTTTGCCAAGTTCTAGTTCGTTTTTTCTTATACTATTGCTATCTTGATTTGGGATTCTCTGTCATTTAAGTGATTTGTACTAGTATTTGTTTAGCTTTGATCCTTCTTATATTTTCTTTAGGAACTTGGTCTAATGTTCTAACACACTACAGGTTTTAGGATTGTATATTCCCTTGTATTTGAACATAGAATTTTGCTTTGCAGTTTTGAATTTATTTTACAGGTCATCTTCAAGAACCGGTTTTGAAATCTAAATGCCAAAAGGAGAGATAGTAAATATTTGATGTGGCAAGTGTTCAACAAATTAAGTATATTGATGATATTCTTGCTAGGAAAGCAATACAAATTAAAAGGGGAAATTTCTATTCTATATATTTTTATGTTTATTTAGTTCCTATACAATATTAGTAACTACTATATATTAGATTTATTTATTATAGTAAGTATTAGATAGAAATATCTAGTAGTATATTTTAGTTATATTCTTTTATCATATCCAAGTCATGCATTGCCTTAATAAGTTTCCTTATACTTGTAGATAAAGGATGCATTGAGTGTTCTAAGAAGGGTGAGTTTATTGTGCATGACGATCTTGCATTTAACTTGGAGAAGATCGAGATCAAGATATGAAGATATTGATAAAGATCTTAGACAAGATTTAGAAAATCAAGAAAACTGAAAAACACTGTTCCTGCGCAAATACTGATCAAAGATATTGAAGATCTTCCATCAAAGAAGCCAAACTATTGGAAAGGAAATCAACTTCATATGGACGATTGTTGAAGACATGGGAAATGTGAAGACTCTTTATCGTCTTCGAGTTTGTATATATGCTACCACGAAGACTCGGAGACATGTTGTTGCGATTACGATTAGCATTGAGTTTATTGTTCAAGATAGTTTTGTGAGTTTAGGTTTACATTTTCATATATTAGATATTCAGCGATTTAGTTTTGCTTTTTTACGTTACTGTGAATAATTGTTCATGTTTTTACTCATATACCCTGGGTACATATGAATTAAGTATTTTATCAGCTTGGAGGGATTCCAAATAGCAGTCACGTTGTGGCTAGAGAAGTAACTAGTAGTTTCTGATACAGTTGTGGTAGGTTAAGAGGAAATTCTATTCTTGTAATTTCAAACTATATATCTTGCGCACCAACCAATTTACTAAATGAAAGAGTCCTGAGTGGTAGTTCAGCGCTTCCCGAAAACGAATTTATTTTTCTGTATAAACACATTTTGGGTTCTCTACATCCTCCTCCCAACTTTTCACAAAACAAAAACAAGGGGAAATAAAGGTAATAAAAAATCATTAATATTGCCAGAAGAGAAAAGGTGTCACCAGCAGACTTTGTGAAAAAAAAATATTGTGAACTACTCTTCATAAATGCAAGAATTTAAGGCTTTTGTTTGGAAAGCCAACCCACCAACTGCACAAACCCAACTCGGTGACTCGCATTTACTCCACCCGTCACCATAAATAACCCCAAAACCATCATCATCCTACAAATCAACACCCCCCAAGAAAAAATAGAAAAAGAAACTTAATTAATATTACCAACAATACAAGAAAAAAAAAACTATTGGCCGAAATTAATATTTATGGCCGGCGAACAAGAACTGCTGTCGACGGAGATCGTGAAGCGGTCGGGCCCGGACGCCGGATCGATGACGTTCTCGGTGAGGGTCCGGCGGAGGCTGCCGGACTTTGTCCAGTCGGTGAAGCTCAAGTATGTGAAGCTGGGTTATCATTACCTTATGAACCACGGGATATTCTTGGCCACGATCCCGGTGTTGGTGCTGGCCGGCCTTAGCAAGGAGGAGCTGTGGCGGAGGATTTGGGACAGCGCCGCCGGATATGACCTTGCCTCCGTTCTCGCCTTTTTGGCCCTTTCGGTTTTCACGCTCTTCATATACTTCCTGTCCAGGCCGCGCTCCATCTATCTTCTTGATTTCGCGTGTTACAAACCAAGTAATGATTTGAAGGTCAGATCGTAACTACTTTATGTGGGGAATTTTTTTTTAATTTAAAATGTTGTTGTTAGATCATTTCGCATCATTCCTTAGCTATTTTAAAGAGAGAAATAGAGAAGAAAAACTGGAAAAAAATAATAAAAGTGTGTTTAGTAGGTAGGAGAAGCTAAATTATATCTTATTTGATTAGGTTATAAATTAATTTACGAAACACTCTAGCTTTTAGGAAATAGAATTTACGTAATAATTTTAATAATAATTATTACGAAACACAACTATTCTATTATTCAATCAATAATAAAATTTCTATTATATTAATTGGTTTTTAAGACATAGGCATAAGCTATCAACATACCATCTATAAGCTAGGCTAGTTTTTGGTAAACATAGCTAATTAAGTGTGAAATGAAGGTAGTTTAATGTTTGCATGCGCCATCTCACAATTAATTTCAATTTGTAGTTAATGTTTACTAGCAGCTCATCGCATATTCACATATATAAATAAAGTGCTATAAGTTATATTTATATATATAATGTTATATAGATATCACATTTTTATATTTTGTCCATTAACAACTTAACAATACATTATAAACTATTCCTACACATGAATAATTATTATTGATTGCATAAAATATAATTTTCATAATTTTGTGGCATCATGTTCAGTTAATTAGGTAGAGAAATACTGAATTATTATTATTATTGTTCTTATATTATTATTATTATTATTATTTATGGGATTTGAGGATTTTGTGGCTATGTCATTAAGCACAATTATCTATTTAGAAAAATAATGGTTAATGATGCAATAAATATAGATTTTAAAATAATATATAGCTTGAACAAAAAAATATAATGTTTTTATAGTTATATAACTTCTATATACAATTAGTGTTAATTATAATTAGCTGATTTTTGTAATAACTATTATATAATAAAAAATTAATAAAATATGACTTAATTATTAAAATGTAACCGTTTTATCATAATTAACTTTAAAAATGGGCGAGAAAATTTTTTATTTATATTAATTGGATAGTTTTCAATTATATACATATAGATTTGGTAGTCAAAGTTATTTTTAATACATTAGTTTTTGTAATTTGCATAATTCTTAGTATTTGCATAATATATCTCTAAAATGATAAAACAATAAAAAAGAGAGAGGGAGAGAGTTTTTCAGAGTTAAATTAAATAGAGAGCGAGAATATAAGGAGAGAGGATTAAGGAGTTTAATTGGTACACTATTGGAATTAGTCTTACACTTCAACTTTTGAGGTTTGCACATAATTTTGATATTCTTAAAGTAGAAACTCTTAAATGTTTTGGACACTTTTGAGTTCAACCTAATTGATTTTGTTCAAAGAGGTCATCATCCACAATGTTTTGGACCTAATTTTATTTTATAAGACATAGGATCCAAATCTTAAATGATCTTGATAGAACTAAATAAAGTAATCAAATTCATTGAAAACACCGAATCTCTACTTAAGTATAAAATAGAGTTTAAGATGAAATGTCACATAAGGATCAGTCCACTTTCACTCTCAAATTTTTATAAACTAATTTGATGTATACAAAAATTCTATGGAGCAATCGGATGATTTTCTTATGGAGCCATCCACCACTTAATGTGTTGACACGTGTCCAAAGTGTATTTATTGCAGGACACGTGTCAATACGCTATTAGTTAATAAGTGTGGATGGGTCCATAAACCGAACCATCCGATGGCTCCATACCAAAATTGTTGATGTATAATAAACGTTCACATTATATATCAAAATTAGTGTTATTATATTTTTGAAAAAATTAAAGACAAAATTTAATATGTCCTTGAATTTTATGATAAAATAAGTAATTGAGGTTTATAAAATGAAAAAAAAAAAGTAAAATTATCTTTTCTGCATTAAATATGTATTAAAAAGTAAGAGTTTTAGTTGAAATTGTCAAGAATCTAATTCTATTATTTTCCTTCAACTGTACCGATGGGGCCCTATGGGCATCATCCATTTAACATCTTTAACCCCCTCATTAACGGCCAAAAGTTTGGAATTCCATAATGGTAAATATGATGATCCTCAATTCTTCAAAGACAATTGAAACAGTAGAAATCACTCTACTAATCAGGGCTTGATTTTTGGTGCTTCCAAAAATAATTCACACCATATAAGAAAACGTCCATGCAATTTGTAAGTTAAATATTTAATGCAAGCATTAAAAAAAATCAAAAATTAATACTGCTATATAAAAAGATGATATTTTTTTAGAATACTTGTATAAACAAATTAATGGTCAATAATATTTGTTTAATTAATTTTCTAAAACTTTAGCGCAATTGAATTTTTTCCCTATATATAATTTTTATTATATAAAGTGAAAATTAGTTATACTTTATTTATGAATTATATGTTTAGTATAGTTAAACCATAAATATACTACGCTTGGTATATAACGATTGACTATATTTTCATGTTTATTGACTATTGTAGTTAAACCACAACTATACCTTACATTTAAGAAACAATATATATACAAGTTTACAACAATGATATTGAGTAAAGATCGCCTTCATTAATTATAAATACAAAGAATAAACACAAAAGTATGTTGGAAAAAACAAAAGGACAGAGTCATGTTATAATATAGAAAACATAAACAATTTATCAACTAGAAAATATATTGAATAAATTATCAATTAAAATCGTAATTCAATTTACGAAATAAATCGACAATGAACTATTCTTCAACCAAAATAAACTAGCAATAAATTGTGTGAGAAATCACACTTCCCAATATTATGTTTATTACTCCATGCATTAACTAATCAATTAGATTTATAAAAAAAGTCAAAACACTGTAAATGTGGAATTAAATATTTGATAGATCATGGTATTAGAGTGCAACGGAATATAACTTTTTGTACCGTTAATATGTACATCTAAGAAAGTTTGGTCGTGTAGGGGATAATTTTTTCTTAACACTATCCGTGCAACTACAGCTAAAAAAAAATTTATGGTTCGAGAGATTAAAATGCAAAAGACCTCCAAGGACCACGGATAAAGAATAAAATTAGAAGAAAAAAGCTAATAAAAAATTTAAATTTTTCCAAGTTATTCTGCTTATTACAGCTTTGATTTGGATATAAAAAAGCGAACTTATATAGCGTTGGTCACCATAATGTTTTATTTCATTTTATATGTACTAAATTTGAAAACAATTTCAATCTTGATAATCATCCTAAGTAAACAAAATATTACGACAGGTGACGAAGGACGAATTCATTGAGTTGGCTCGAAAATCTGGCAAATTCGACGACGCCAGCCTGGATTTCCAGCGTCGAATCCTCCAGTCATCTGGCATCGGCGACGAAACCTACATTCCGAAATCCATTGGGTCATCAGAAAAGACGGCCACGATGAAGGAGGGACGGGCAGAGGCCTCGACCGTAATCTTCGGAGCTCTGGACGAGCTGTTTGAGAAAACTGGGGTGCGGGCAAAAGACATCGGCATTCTCGTGGTGAACTGCAGCCTTTTTAACCCAACGCCTTCACTTTCGGCAATGGTGATCAATCACTATAAGATGAGGGGGAATATCCTCAGCTTCAACCTCGGGGGAATGGGATGCAGCGCTGGGGTGATTGCTGTAGATCTTGCTCGGGACATGCTGGAGGCCAGCCCTAGCAACTACGCGGTGGTCGTGAGTACGGAGATGGTGGGCTATAATTGGTACCCGGGGAAGGATAGGTCAATGCTCATACCAAATTGTTACTTTAGGATGGGCTGCTCTGCCGTGCTGTTGTCCAATCGCCGACGAGACTACTGGCGGGCAAAGTATAGGATGGAGCACATCGTCAGGACACATAAGGGCGCCGATGACCGGAGCTTTAGGTATGATCTGTGCGTTTTGTGATCAACGTTTTTTTTTTTTTCAAAAAAGAGGATCAATAGTGTTCCCACCTCCTTTCGTCGGTGAATATTTGAATAATTCAGTGGAACTTGAGGCACAATGGTAAAAAGATGAGTTTTTTAGTGGTGGAGAAAAAATAATTTTGTTCCAATTGCATAATCTGGCATCTAATAGTTGGTCAGTCAGAAAGCATCTCTCATCTGACGAGATGAGACAAGAAGGGTAAGGTCAGTTGGTAGCTCTCATCTGACGAGATAAGATGAGAAGGGGTGGGTCAGTTCGTAGCACTATTCAATGGGACTTATAGAACTCGAGTTCGAGTCATGCAGGGTATATAGGAAATCACTAG
>BKCP01005183.1:2235844-2299570 GCA_008636005.1 Striga asiatica | reverse complement strand
TAAAAAAAAAGGAGCATCTACCAAGATGAAGACCAGGATCGACACAAGGGCATAAAGGTGAGCAAGGACGTAGTCGAGGTCGGTGGTGACGCAATCAAGACCAACATCACAACCCTAGGCCCACTCGTTCTCCCCTTATCCGAACAACTCCTCTTCTTCTCGACCCTCGTCTGGAAGCTAGTCTCGGGCTCGGCCGGGTCCCAGCCCACAAAACCCTACATCCCTGACTACAAGCTCGCGTTCGAGCACTTCTGCGTGCACGCCGCCAGCAAGACGGCCCTCGACGAGCTCCAGCGCAACCTCAAGCTCAGCGACCAAAACCTCGAGGCCTCACGAGCCACGCTCCACAGGTTCGGCAACACCTCGAGCAGCAGCATATGGTACGAGCTGGCTTATCTTGAGGCCAAGGGTCGAGTCCGGCGTGGGGACCGCGTTTGGCAGCTCGCCTTTGGGTCGGGATTTAAGTGCAATAGTATTGTTTGGAAGTCACTGCGTAGGGTCCCTAGGCCGGATAGGAACCCATGGCTCGACTGCGTGGACAGGTATCCTAAGGAGGAGGGGCTCTAGTGTATGATTTTGGATTGATTGGTTTGGATCTATCTGCAGGATTTATAGGGGATAAGATTATATTATGATCAAGTGTGAAGAAATTTGGTTACTCTGGACTTTGTTGACAAGTAACACTATAAACATTTGTTTATGTTGAGAATGTATTTCAATGATTTTTTTTTTTTTAATTATCTAAATACATTTTTCCCCTTCCTCAAATCGATCGTTGCATATGTTGCCTTCCATGTTGCGAATTTGGAGTAAGATTTTTGGCTCAAGGCTTTATAGCTAAATGGTGTTCGCTGTGTTTGCATTAGGTTTTGAACAGTTTATATGTCTCCAGCAACTCTTTCCATTTCTAATGAAAAAATTAAACATATATATGTGGTTAAAGTTACAGAGCAAACAGAGAAATGAGGGTTTTAAATACATATATATGTCTAAATACATAGACATGATGAAGTTCATGCTCAACAGGCTAAAGCACCTAAATCTTATGAGCCTCTCATCGGTACCTAGCTTGCTCAAGAGGGAGATGGCTTTAACCTGAGCAACACTTGAAGAAAGTTTTTTAAGTATGTGGATGAAAATATGAAATTGCTCTGCCTATGCTCAAGAGGAAGCTTGACAATCTCAATTTGGTCATTGATGATGTCATTCGCCTTGTTTCCAATATCTAACGGGATATATGCCTAAGGTTTGGATCCTTCAGATTAGAGGTGGTCACAGTCAGTCCCATTGACCACAGGCCTTGAACCCGCCAGTAGTTTTATCCGGATTTATTTTGGTTCAACCATTTTAAAAATTTAACATTTGGTTCCGGTTCCGAACTGAAATCAGAACCGGCGGCTCGACACTGAATTTTAATATAAAATTTGAATTTTTATTTATTTTTATTTTCTTTTATTTTTTATATTTTCGGCAGGACGGTTCCTAAACTACGAAGACCCGTATATATTATCGGACCAGTTCAGGTTCACAAATAACGTGAACCAAAAACAAAGGTTCCGACCTAGAACCGGCCCGAAACTGGAAAATGACCGTGTCTAATTCAGCTAGAAAGAGATATGAACCAGTCCTCAACTCATCACATATTTTTAATAAAATTCACACCCTCCATAAACAGATATCATGACTATCTTCAATAATTGTGCAATTTGATATGATAAATGACGTAAGAGAATAAAAGGACAAAAATTTTAATCTTTGAACGTTTCGATCTATGAATATGGGAAGAATAAAATAATTTCCCACTCGATTGATACTTGATTTAAGAGTTCGACTGTTCATTACAAGTACAGACAAGTATTATTTGGAGAACACAAAAGAACGCTAGAAGTACCATAAGAAAAATGGGAAGAATAAAATAATTTCCCACTCGATTGATACTTGATTTAAGAGTTCGCCTGTTCATTACAAGTACAGACAAGTATTATTTGGAGAACACAAAAGAAGTACCATAAGAAAAATGCCCAGGAGGTTGTACCGTACAAGGGAAAGCCAACAGCGATTTTATTATTATGAGAAAGAGACCAATTAATCTCAGGCTAACCAGTCACCGTCCATACCATCGATTTCTTCTATGTCCATGCTGCAAAAAAGAATTCCAAACAGATTACAAGAAAGAAAGAAATTAAATAAATCCTCTGTTATTGAAATGTGATAGATAACATGATATGAGATACTCGCCTAAGTAGTAGCTATTTGTTAATAATTATCTTTCATAGCTTGCATGGGAAAGAATTACATCACCAAGAACTCCGAGGCTAAGAGATTATTACGGGTAAAGAGAAAATGCAAGCAAACAATTCAATGGTATGTTTCAAACTTTAATTAAGTGCTAATTACAAAAATTATCACTATGTTTTTCGTAGTTATTATTATTTTTTTCCTTTTAGAACAAAAGAGAAGTTCGAAATTCTGGGGAAAAAAGTCCAAGTCACAATCTTGTCTCATATTTTTCCACTATGTAAGAGAACATTAAATGATAAGCCTAAAACGACATCATCGGACTTGAGAAATCTTTTGTGGTTTTGGAACTTGTATGCATGTCTCACTGCATTGGATGAATGACACGTGTCCATGTGGACCATCACCCAACAGAATGAAGAGAAATGCTATAGGTACTAATAGTGTACATATGGGTGTACATAACACTCACATTGAGTGAGACCGACCAAAAATGAAAGATCAAGTAGACCACACTCCATGTAAGTGTTATGTTTATGTACACCTCTATGTATATTTATTATGTACTTGTAGCATTTTTTTCCAGATCGAAACATGAATCAAATCATGATTTTGAAACAGAAAATATTTTCCCATTCATGTTACTATAAATACCCCAAAATCGGAAACATGAATCAAATCATGATTTTGAAACAGAAAATCTATTCCCATGCATGTTACTCTAAATCCACCAAAATCAGATCATTAGCATATTTATCCCTTGAAAAAAAAACCAAAATATTGCATCTACTCCAAGAACCACAAAAAGGAGAATCACTTTAAGAACCACATGAAAGCATCTCCTAACCAAATAACAAGGTAAAAGTATCAATTTCTCAAACTACTTCATACCACGGCAAAGCAGAATCTTCAAAGTAATTCCCTGAGCACGTCTCGTCCACATGCGACTCAGTCGTGTTCAGCCAAGCAGGGAACTCCACAGCTTCCTCAAACACACAGTTCACGAAATCCTTCCCCTTTTTGCCCTCTGTTGACACCTCCATTGACTTCAAAAACTCGAACCACCAAACAGAGTTCACAAGGCTCAAAGTGTCATTCCACTCCATCTGATACTGCTCCCCAATCGATCTCATCTCAGCCAACACCTTATCGTCCATCTTATGATGCAGCCCAGAATCACCGAGTTCCGCCACATCAGCAGATGGAATTTTCTCAATGGCAGCTGAGCAAGGAGAGGAAGAGGTTGATGCAGAAGATAACGAGTAAATTGATGAAGGATTTGCAGTGCAAAGATAGTTGAAATCTTGAAGATTGAGGTTTAGGCCGAGGGTCTGACTGGGAAGTGCAAAGTCGAGGTTTTCTAGGACAGGCACAGGACAAGAGTATGAGAAATTTTCTGGATAGTTGTAATTAGTCGGGCTATGATTATTATAAAAGGAAGAATTCGAAGCATGTTTCAAATTATTTTCTTCCTCTTCTAAAGAGAGATGATGGGGTGTGGGCCCAAAAGGCAGGACTTCGGGCCCCTGGCCCGATTTTTGCTGCTGCTGTTTGTCGTGGGCCTGCTTCATGGCAGCCCGATGAAACTTAAGGGCAGTGACGATTTCACGGCGGGCCTCGGCCATGTTTAGCATCTTTTCTTGGTAAGGTCGGCTGGTGTGGAGCCTTCGTCTGGCTTTTTTATGTTGCTGCTGAAGGACTTGATTGGAATTTCCAGGTTTTTGGTCAGAAAATGCAGTTCTTCCTCCATCTACATTTCCATTGCTGTCGAAACTTGAGGAGTGTTTGGTTCTTGCAGAGGATAGCTGTTTGACAAGGTCGCGCATGCAAGCGTCCGACACATGAGGCTCTTTCTGCATTCCGGGCCCTAGCCCAACAATTCTGGACTTTGATGAAGAAGATTTTCCCCTCATTTTTTTTTTTTTNTGGGCCAATGTTTTAGTTTAGCAGCTTAAAATATTTTTTCCAGGTTATAGTTTGAAGAAAAAGATGGGAGTGGAGAGAGAGTGGGTATGGAAAATCATGCTATTGACTTTTTCTTCTTTTTTCCTGGGGCCTAAGTATAGAATGCAGGGGGTGCTGGATGTTATAAATAGCTGGCAACAGTGGGGTTTTTTTTTATAAATTCTTTTAGAATTTTGGCAAAACTAGTCTCTCTCACTCTCTCTATCTCTCTCTGTTTCTCTCTCTTCATTATCTTATTGTGCCAGATGATTTATGGAAGGCCAGCTAGAATAGTAATCAAAAGTCGATTTGTGCTCTTGCTACAGCATCTCATCACTTGACTAATCCGTGCTAGGGGTCATCACCGTAAAATTTCTAGTTCTAATGATCATGTAGTCTATTAATCCTCAAGGTATTAAGATTTTCAAGTTATTATTACATCTCATACCTTTAAACCAACAATTAAAAGAGCATAGTGATAATACCTGGAATCTCATTTCATGCAAACTCATATTTTAGTAGAATCTGAGAAGGATTGGCATACCATAGTTAGCAACAAGAAAAATTATGAAACAATTATGAGATGATGATTTCAATTTAGATCCAACTTCCTACATGAATTATCTCAGATAGTATTCTCATTATTTTACCTACCAAGTTTCACTCCCATCAATTATGTCGTGATACGACGTATAGTGGGTTAATTAGATTACGTTCTCAGCCTTTGTGAGTCCAAAATCATCCTTTGACCAATATAACTATTTGAACTAAATTCAGCTAAAACAAGAATGAACAAAGTCAATTTAGTTTCAGAAAAATCATCAACAAACACAGGCTTGGGAACGTCAGCATCACGGCTACAAAAACTGACAGGACATTTTCAATTGCTATTGTAACCTCCTCTTCTGCTAATTAGAAAAATATATATGCATTGTCCATAAATTTTAATACTTTTGTATTTTAGTCATCCAATCATTAGCAGTTTTTAATTTTTAAATGCTCAACATGATTAGAGACGGTTGATGAAACAAAGAACTTGGACCTTTCATAAAGTCATAGAATAACAGCCGAAGGAGGAAAGAGAAGCTCCATACCTCCCCTCGTTGGTTTCAGTTTTTCTTTCATTTCGTGCTCGTTTTCGGGTAAACAATGTTTTTGGCTTATAGTGCACAAGCGCTTACAATGGCTCCCTTACAGCACCTGTAGCCATTAGCCAAAGCAGTATAAGCTCATAAATTTTAAAGCAACTTATCTGAGGAAATGGTAAAATCAATTTGAATTTGCAAGTAAACAGAGTAAAATTGTCTAACAAGAAATAAATCAACCCTTATACAGAGTCAACTACAACAAATAGCAAATTTTACAAAATTACTGACTTTCAATAAACAAAATTACCATAATAAACGGTATCAAACAACAAAGCACAAGCAAATAGTCAATTATGTGTAGAAGACAACACGGCAATTAGCAGTCGTCTATTATCTTTAAAAAAACGAGGATCGGCTATAATGGGGACAAGATAATGCCTAATATCTAGATATGGATTTTGTGATACTTTATAACGATGCTTCTTGGAATTCGTATCACTAATGTAATAATTATTAATAACTAATCTGGAGACAGTTTCTTATAGTTAGACAATTACTTAATACTCAAATCTTGAATATTAGTCGAGGAAATTCTTTCACAACATGTTCATTAGGGACCAAGGTAGCTTTCTTCACTAAATCACTCGATTTAAAGTAGAGGCAGGAAGAATTAACAGCATGGAGATTCTCATCAATCAAAATATATATCAGTAATATGAAGGTCATTATTAGGATTTGTAGGATGCAAGTGGAAAAAGGGAAAAGAGCATACATTGAATATGTTAATATCACCAATGGTCATCATCCAAATTGTTTATTGAGCCTCATTTAACATGAAATGTCAAATCAACTGCATGTCAGGAGCATCAAATGTGTTCACAGTTATCCATTTTAAGGGTCCTTCCATTTCCAATTAAATGCCTTGTTGCGTGACTCGATTATCAAATGAATAATTTCCAATTTGATTTCAACTTGATTTCAGTTGTTCCTTGAGTGCATTTCTAATCAAATCATTGAGCTTCTAGATAAAATTTCATTTTNCTTATACAAGATCAAACTCCGATCAATTTTCGTGAAAGCATAAACTTCTACACTTAAGCACATATTTTATACTTGTATGAAAATTTTGAGTAATTATGAATCCAAATCCTAGAGTAATAATTTGCATGCTATACACATAAACCTACCTGGTTCACAGAATATAGAGCTCATATAGATATTATACCTCTATTTTTTCCGAGACCAAGAAAAACATTTTCAAGCCCATTCACACATTAACATATATTGACTCAGTGGATTCCAATTCCATTAAAATGTGTCATTTGAAAGCTTGGAGGACCAATTTACTAATGCTTAAATTTTATGAAAATTCAACGGTCGAATTTTGATCAGGATCAATAGTTAGCTTTTTTTTTTAACCTACTAACCAAAATCCAACCGTCGGATTTTCATTAGATTTACTTCGTTAGAAAACTCGTCTCCCAAGCTTTCAAATGACACATTTTAATCGAAAATCAATACCTTGATTATCAGAAAACTTGAATTGTAATTTTTTCTATACATACGTCCTCCTACTATCTTCGTCAATCGATTACAGATGTATCAAATCAAAAATCGACAAACCATATCTCATTTTGTTCGTCTCGCCATGGGCTTTAACAGCCCTATAAATCAATTTTAAAGATCAATTTAAAATTTATCATTAATTGAGTTAAAAACTTTTTTCTGTCATATTAGGGTTTTCAACCGAGGAGGCAAATTGTTAGTTTCAATTACTATGGGAGGCAAATTGTCAAGAAAAAAAATTTGTAAGGCAAACTTTAAAAATCGACATAGTTTGGGAGGCTAAACAAAAAAAATCCCTTAAATTTAATCCCACTTTTCAGAGTAATAGCAAAGTTCTTCCCTCAAATTCAAATCCTCATGTATCCACAAAGTACATTTTAAAGCTTTGTTTTTCAGTTAAGTTTGTAATTGATATTCATCACATGTTCCTAGTTTGAAATTCTCTAATCCCAACCATCAATGCCAATTAGCATAAGAGAATATGGAAATGAATTGCAAACAAAATTATGGCTTAGATGTTTGTTTGGCACATATAATTACGAAATTAAAATTTCCCGAGCAGTCACAATCTAGCAATCAGTAAAATCAAATGTGATGCAAAAAGCGAAATACAAAACCGAAATATGACAAAGAATAAAATAGTAAGTTTAACGCGAGACAAAAACAAACAAATAAATAAAATAAAATAAAATAAAATAAAGAAGTGAGCGAAAAGAACTGGCCTGACTACCGGTGCCCACTGGGGATAAGATCCAAAACTACACTGCATTTACCCCTTCTCCATTTTCCTCAATTCCTTTTATTTTAATTTTTTCCTCTTATATATATATATAAAAACCTGCGGCAGCCTCCACCAATCCCCTACGGCCGTTGTTGCTCGCCTCTGATGGACTCGACGAATCACATTGCCCCATAAATTTATCTGTCACAACTAAATACATATCCGCACAATTAATCTTTCCACTTATTTTTTTCAGAAACCCTAGGATTCCTTTCACACATTGCCGTATACTAACTGAGTCAAGTTGACAAATGTGGAGAAACCCTCAGAAATGTAAAACTGTGAATTTATTCGACTGTTCGTCTCTTTTTTTTTCGGTGCTTTTCTTCATGAGGAAGGGGATAGAATAGTTGAAGATGAGCTATCTTTTGGGTTACCAAATGTGAAAGCGGAAGTTTAACAATTAATAAGCGGATAAGATTAGTGATTAGTTGACGTTGACTGGCCTCTTTGGTCTATTTACTCTTGATGACCGGTCTATTGTGTATAGTCTCGTGTCTCAATAAATAAATGGACATGATAATATTTGATATGTTACACATGTACAAATACAAATAAAATGTTTTAAGAGTTGTGTATATAATATTAAAATTATAAATTATATAATTTGTCATATAGCCCATCACATCTTATAAATTTTACTATTAGTAATAATGAATAAATTATAGTACAACTTACATATTTATTTCTATATTGATTGCAATAATGTAATTTTTGCAATTTTGGTTGAATATGACCAATTGATTAGATAAAAAAAAATATTGAAATTATTATTACAACAATTGAGTATGGAATTTTAAGGGGTGAATATTAAAATTTAAAAAAAAAAATGGTTTAGGTCAACTTATTAGTAATAGCAATTTGTATCTTAAATTATTAATGGTATTATGGTTTTAAATAAGCTTTAAATTGTAATCGAAATAGTTGCTCAAATTATGTTACAAATTGATTATATATATTCTCATTGATTACTATCATTACAAATTTGCTATAAAGTAAAAAAACATAGGATTATAACGAAAAAAGGCAGGAAAAAAAGTATTGAATGCTTTGTTAGTAATTATATGTATATATACACATAGGGTTGGGTTCAAGTGAGAAAGAGTATTAGTGAAAGAAATAAGAATACATCGTGACCATTGGATCGGATGATCAAATAGCTGAAATAATGTCAAAAATATACATTCATTAAGGATAGTGTGGAATTTAATACATCCAAAAAGTGGGACCACAACACATACCAACTCACACGTAACATGTGGCACAAATTTGTCTCTCTCTCTCATGATCTCTATCTCTCACACACAATTCTCACACACACACACAAATAGTACACACGTTACACACACATAAACGCGCAACTCTCTTCACCGGCGGCTCTGACGGCAGCACCTCCACCATGGCCCCCTCTCGGCGGCTTGCCGTGACTGACAGCCATCCCATCGCCTCTCGTCGACTTGTAGTGACTGACAGCCATCCTGTCGCCGCATTCTTTCCCAGGTGAGGTTCGTCTTCTCGGTCGGCCTTAGTCTCCAGTAATCGGACACCAGGTGGAAGCATCCCCATCCATATGGAACTGAGCACAGGCTATGCGTTGCTCATCACTGCAGAAGAGCAAGTCGAAGATCCGCTCAATCTTGCGAATCCACTCAGCTGCGGTTGTGGGTCCCTCGACTCCAAAAAAAGTCATCGAGTTCAGCCTCTGAAATTGAATGATTGTCTGGATATGATCGTCATCCTGGGCAGGTTGAGCTTGCTGGCCCCCGGGTGCTCGGCGTGGAGGCATATCTATACATTAGATAGGCCGAAAATTTAGCACGAGACTCGAACACTAAAGTTCAAACATATTCAAAGAAGGAGAGTAAATTCCTAAGCCCCAGATAACATAAGCAGTTAACAATAAGCACATCATAAACATATTACCTCTTAGCACATACCTTGAGCTCGCGCGGCATGACGAAGACGAGTGGTTATTTTACTGATTACACATAATTTCATAAAGCAGTCTACAGAAACGTAGACCTGCTCTAATACCACACTGTAACGCCCCAATGATTTTTAAAGAATAATCCCGGGCTTATCCAAAAATCACAGTTAAATTTTTAAAAATTATTTTACAGTTTTAAACATATTTGGGCGTTACTCACATCATGTTTGGGCTATGCGACTCGCCACGATTTGATAAGAAAATAGTTTATTACTTATTTATTAATTCTAAATAAATTACTTCTCAATTTGTGGGTTTATTTGTAGTTTAATTTTGTGTATGAATGTTGTATATTTATTCTGAATATTTCCATGTCTATGGATAATATGAATGTGTTATTTTTTTATTTATTTTTGTTTATTTTGTGGTTTTGTTGTTTTTTGATGGGTTCTTGTATATGTTTTTTTAGATATTTTTCATAATTATAGAGATATGAATGGTTTCCATCTTGTTTATTTGTGGTTTCAAGATTTTTATTTGTTCCATTATTTCTGATGATCATGAAATATGAATGGTTTTCATCTTGTTTATTTGTGGTAGCAGGAATTTTTTTTTTGTTCCATTAGTTTATGATAATCATGAAGTTATAAGTATATTAATGGTTTTCATCTTGTTTATTTGTGGTTCCAGAATTTTTTTTTTTTGTTCAATAATTTCTGATAATCATGAAGTTATAGGTATATGAATGGTTTTCATATTGTTTATTCGTGGTTCGAGGATTTTTTTTTTGTTCCATTAATTTCTAATAATCATGAAGGATTGGATTAGCGATTTTATTTCCATATTGATGGATATTCGTATTATGGTATTAAAATTTTATATATAAAATAATTATGTGATAAAAAAATGTGTTTCGCAAAAATGGTAAATCAAATCAAGCAGAACATTGACCCACCGCAAATAAGTAGGTTGTGATCTCATAACCAAAATGATCATATTAACCCTCACCCAATACCTACACCACAAAGATGTAGAAAATTGGTTTTGAAGCTTTCTGATACACGTGTGACAAAATATTTAAATGAGCTACATTTGTGGAAAGTTAACTAAATCAGAAAATCAGAACTACATCTTGAGTTCATTCGTAGATAGCACTAGTCTCATTAAACGCACTACCATATGTTTGAAAATTATAAATGTCAACTGTTAGTATTTTATTTTCTCAGTTATCTTGTATCATGAATAAACAAGATAATTTAAAGTGGTTCACATGTTTCTATTTTGTAAGGAGTACAAATATTGTTAATTTCCTTAATCCATACAGTTTGGATGGTTGATATTAATTCTGTGATGGATAGAATTAATAACTAGATATCACACCATTTCTCCAAATAGTATCTATCAAAAGGTGTCTACTGCCAAAAGATACCTTTATGTCAAAGGGTACCATCGATTTTAAAAGGTCCCTAGGTCATCACTTTGTAACTACTGAATCTAACACCATCTAAAGAAAAAGTGAAAGTGCCTAGAAGATTCTAACCGAATAAAAGTGAATGTGCCGAAGCCTTCACCGTTGTCTTCTACAAGTTCTTCAAATAACTCAAACATACACAAGAAATGGCTGGAGGTATGTAATCTCGATCATTTCGCTGCACCGATATATGATTAAATCGGATAACTCAAACATACACAAGCAATGACTGGAGGTATGTAATCTCGATCATTCCGCTGCACAGATATATGATTAAAATCGGATAAATATTCTTACATTTGGTATCAGAGCAGAGTTCAATCTCTGCCTTGCTTGTGCTAACAATGAACTATTAAACTAGCGCTGGAACAAACCATTGTTTTTCGAATCCCGTGCAAACAAAAGTCCTCAGTTATAACTGGCAGTCCTATTATTTTATTCCTGTTAGCCCTCTTTTCCTTTTGAGCTCTTTGACTTCACTTCGCTTCGCTTCGTTCGNGTAATTGTATTGTCTTTTGTCTTTTATCCAAGTTTACTAATTCAAAACAAAAAAAAAAGTCAAAAAAGAGAAAGTTTTCGCAGGCGAATATTTACTGAGCGATTCATCCTTCCCGAACGCAGCATACAACTCTCCGTTGTACTGCGCTCTCCAATTCTTTGAAAGGTAGCAGTGATTTCAAATCTTGTCGTCTTAGTCATAACAAGGCAAAGTTCAGACTCATTATCTTCTTCAAAGTTTAATAACGATACCATAGAATTGTGATATTAAATTTTTATTAATTTAATTTGTTCATAAAGTTCTTTTGGGATTTGAATATAAAATTTGATATTTTTCATAAATATATATGATGTTTCATGAATTTGGATCAAATTTTTTGATTTCTTTGGAACTATGTCATGCTGTTTTGGGACTGGGTTCGTGACCGGAGTGGGTTTTGACCCGACTGAAGGTTGAAATTTTTTTTAAAAAAAATGTTGAGCCTGTGAATTGAACCAGGACTCTTTCTTGGAAGCATATTTAATATGAGTCTGTAACCGCCCTGCCATTATGCTCTATATTTCATGATAATGAACTTCCATGTACTTAAACAATTTCGTCAGAACTGATTAGCATATGTCTAGTGGTGAAATATTAATATATGATTATTATGTTTATGCTTGAATTAACAAATTTATAAATCATGCATGCAATAAAATTACGTTATCAAGCATGTTATAAATATTAATCTTGATAGCTCATGGATAGATAATTGTTTGTGGATTTACAATTATATGAGTTAGTATTTTATGTTATGTGGTGTGTATAATTTTAATTAATTAAGGAGTAGCCACAACATCCTTATTTGATTGTAATTTTATATAAATTTTGTTGGTAACCACATATGGATATATAACATAAGTTGTGATTTTTCATATAAAATATGGTGGATCTTATCCCACAAGAATTTCTACTATATTTGTGTGATTAATTAGGATAAAATATTAAATTAATTTTCTAATTTGCCCACAGGGATTAGACAATGGTGGTAATTTGATAGTTTTATCATGAAGTTTGTAAATCTAATGGAATTAGAACTTTAGCCCACAGGCAAGTTTTATGTCTCTAGATTCATGTGTAGACCTGTTTTATATTGATATAACATGTCATATTATTTTCTTAGTTTCAAATTTTGGAAATATGAGCATGATTATTGTATATGTTGCAGTTATTCAACCTGTTAATCACTCTGGTATGAAAATTGATGTTCCTGAGCTCAATGGGGACAATTATAAAATTTGAAAAGAGAAAATACTTCTTCATTTGGAGTGTATGGACATTGACTATGCCATTAGGAAGGACGAACCGACTGTTATAACTGATAAAAGCACTCTAGCCAAAGTGGTTTTTTATGAAAGGTGGGAACAAACTAATCGTCTCTGTGTTATGTTTATAAAGACCGAAATTTCTGCTGGGATCTGGGGTTCGGTTGAGCAATATGACAGTGTTCGTGTCTTATTGAAGGCAAGTGATGATCAGTTTGTGTCTTTTGACAAGGCACTAGCCAGTACTCTTATAAGGAAGTTCTCTTCTCTAAAGCTTACCGGAATTAGAGGTGTGCGAGGGCACATCATGCGCATGAGGGATATAGCGGCTCAACTAAAGACACTTGAAGTTGAGATGTCGGACTCTTTCCTAGTTCACTTCATTTTGTGCACTCTTCCTTCCCAATATGGTCCTTTTAAGATATCCAATAACACACATAAGGATAGATGGTCCATAAATGAATTGATGACCATGTGTGTTCAGGAAGAAGGACGTTTGGCTATGGAAGAGGGTGAGAATGTGATATAGCTACTACTTCGGAAAGAAAAGACATTTTAAAGCCAAAGACAAAGGGAAGGATAAAATTCCTCCCCAAATAGAAATTAAGAAGGAAATCAAGTGTTTTTTCAGTAAAAAGAAGAATCACGTAAAGAAAGATTGTCCTAAGTTCCACAAGTGGCTTGCGAATAGAGGTACTCAGCTTTCTTTTATTTGTTATGAATCCAATATGGTTGATGTTAATCATAACACATGGTGGATTGATTCTGGTTCTACAATCCATGTTACCAATTCCTTGCAGGGATTGCTAAACCTGCGGAAGCCAGTGGGAAGTGAGCATAGCATCTATTCGGGAAACAAGATGCCATCACATGTGGAAGCAATAGGAACGTGCAACCTAATTTTAAGTAGTGATTTTGTTTTGTATTTGGAAAAGACTTTTTATATTCTTAGTTTTGCTATGAACTTGATTTCAGTAACTAGACTATTAAAGTGTGGTTTTTCTTTTAACTTTTCAAACTCAGATTTTAGTTTATCTTTTCAATCAAATGTTGTTGGTAGTGGAATACTATCTGATGGTCTTTTTCGACTTAATTTGCAAAATGAGGATAATTATAAAGTTATGCACGTTCATAATAATGCTGATATTAAAAGATGTATTATGAATGAAGATTCCTCTATCTTGTGGCAACGGAGATTAAGTCATATCTCCATTGATAGAATCAAGAGATTAGTAAGTGTTGGAGTACTTAATACTCTAGATTTCTCTAATTTTGAGACTTGTATAGATTGCATTAAAGGCAAGCAAACTAACAAGTCACTGAAAGGTGCCATACGGATATTTGTAGTCCTGATATAGATGCATATCGTGATAAGTACTTTATCACCTTTATTGATGATTATTCACATTTTATGTATCTCTACTTGCTTCACAATAAGAATGAAGCACTTTATGCTTTTAAGATTTTTAAATATGAAGTAGAGAAACAATGCGGAAAGCAAATAAAAATCGTGAGATCAGATAGAGGTGGTGAATATTATGGTAGATACATTGAAAGTGGACAAGCATCTGGTCCTTTTGCTAGATTTCTTCAAGAAAATGGGATTGTTGCCCAATATACCATGCCAGGATCTCCGGATCAAAATGGTGTAGCTGAAAGAAGAAATCGAACATTATTGGACATGGTGCGAAGTATGATTGCTAGTTCTAAACTTCCTAAGTTTTTGTGGACTGAAGCTCTTAAAACGGCTATGTACATATTGAACAGAGTTCCAACTAAGGCAGTCTCAAAGGCTCCATTTGAGTTATTCAAAAGTTGGAAACCGAGTTTGCAACATGTACGCATTTGGGGATGTCCGTCTAAAGTGAGAGTTTACAATCCTCAAGAAAAGAAGTTGGACCCGAGGACATAGAGTGGATATTTCGTTGGATATGCAGAAAGGTCTAAGGGATATAGATTTTACTGTTCATCTCATCACACTAGGTTTGTGGAATCAACAACATGCAAAATTTCTTGAAAATGACTTGATTAGTGGGAGCAGTCAATCTTTGGACATTAGTTCTGAGAGAGACTATTCTAGAAATCTCATTGCAAGTGATAGCATGACTGTTGTCAATAATATGCCTCAAGTACAAGCGTATGTTGAACAACCGGTTTTAGAAATTCCACAAATTGTTGAACCACATCTTGTAGATCCTGAAGTTCAACATATTCTCGATCCAATTGAACAAAATTATGAAAATCCGGAAGTTGTTGATCAAGAATTACAGAGATCTACTCGCTCAAGAAAGTCAACAATTCCTAGTGATTATTTAGTGTATTTACAAGAGAGTGACTACAATATTGGAACTGAAAATGATCCTGAGACATTTTCACAAGCTATAAGTTCGAATCAATCAAACTTATGGTATAATGCCATGAAAGAAGAGATGGATTCTATGGCAATCAAACAAAGTCTGGGATCTCATCGAGTTGCCTAAAGGTGTGAAACCTATGTAAATGCATATTCAAAACCAAGGAAGATTCACAAGGCAACATTGTTCATGTGTGATTTTACACCATATTTATTGAGTATCTAGAGCTTAGTCATTGCGTTATTGGTGTATAAATTGCATTATTGTGCTATAATTTTATATCATGTTGGAAAGGTATTACACGTGCTTGTTTTGTAGATAGTTCCACATATTTGTAGAGCTTGTGGCTATTGGAGGCGCATGGTGAGTACCTAGGACCCGGGATGATGATAGATTGATGCACGAATGAGAAAAATGGAAGAAACGAGTGAAACGGACAAAAACGAGCAAGCAGGATTGTGACACGGGCACCATGCCCGTGTCACCTCAACAGAGAGAATTCAAAGCCCTGGGACCTGACACGGGCTGCGACACGGACCGTGACATGGGCAGAATGGCCGTGTCGCGCGCGCAGACAGTTTTTTATATCTTACCTATTTTGAAAAGGAGAAGGGTTTTGGACATTATAAAAGGCATATTTACCCTATTTTGAGAGGAGGAACGTGAATACACATTAGAGAGGCCCTAGAACACACAAGGGAAGCAATTGGGAAGCAAAAGAAGATCCAACTACGAAGGAATCAAGAAGATTGAAAGATCGACGAGATTTCTAGTTTTTATTTCTTCTTTCCGTTTGAATTTTTATTGATCATGTCGATTTCTAATATGTCTATGTATTTTAATTCGAACATGGATGGCTAGTTTATTTGATTCTAGAACTTGGTAGTAGATCAATATGTTGGGATTTTGGATGAATTATTATAATTGATTGTTTTTCTTTTGAACCCTATTTAAATATTTTGTTCTTGTTTCATGTTTAGCACTTGATCAATGCTTTTACATGTTTGACAATATTGTTCATAATTCGAGAGATGAGTTCAATATTAGGTCTTTAATATTTGACACAATTTACTTGCTTGAATCGAGAGATTAGTAGGTCGTTGTGAGGATATTAGATCTTTTAATCTATTTGGAGTTGAATTGCATGTGTTGAGTGGAGACGCTAATATATGTGATTTAATCTACGGTTTTATCGATCTTGAGAGGGACGATAAGCTAAATTTGTGATCATCTTATAGGGAAGATAAAGAAAACATTGGTTGTGATATTTCTCAAGGAACTCAACTATTAATTGAAACCAAAGTCTTAGAATCTATCGTTCTCATACATCTTCTTACGTGTTTTTCTAGCTAGTTTCTTCTTGTTGCTTTATTTCTCTTTAATTATATTTTCTTAGTTTAGTTAATCCATCTCATAGTCGGTCGTCTAAATAAAGTTGACACTATCATAATCTGGTACTTGATATATTAATTGGTCTCTTGGGATACGACCTTGCTTGCCACATACTACGAGTGAAGCCGTATACTTGCGGTCGAGCTTTAAAAATATAGGCGAACAAGTTTTTGGCGCCGTTGCCGGGGACCAATACAATTAGTTGTATCAATATTATGATAGATAGTGTTGGTTTTAATTTAGACATTTTTTGTATTTTTTGGTAACATATTTTTTTCTTTTTGATGGATGAGGATGCGGTAAACTATGACTGGCGCCAAGATCCCAAATACTCGGAAGAGGATAAAAAATGGTATGAAAAGTGTTTGATCTATCAGTTGGAAGAACTTAAAAGGGTCGAGTTGGAGTCAAAGCGTCGTAGAAGAGAACTCGAGGAAAGAGGCATTGGGTGTGATGAATGTGGTTTGATGTTGTCACACACACCGGGGAATTGTCCTTTCTCAAGTTTACCTCCTATATCGCAAGAAGAGCTCGATTACATTCCTCCATGCTTTTTGCCATTAGATAGTGCGCCAGAAAATTCTATCGTTGCCGAAGAACATGAAGAAGAGAAGGATGTCATCTTTGAAGTTAAATCCCCCACAGTTATTCTCACTGAAGGGATGATTCAAGAGAAATTCTTTAATTCTGAATGTTTAAAAATTGAATTTGTTATTCCATATGATGAGGAGGTTGAAGTCTTCGTCATTCAATTTGAAACAGATTGTGATACTAAACTTGGTGAACATGAAGAGAACATGATGCTCTCTTTTGGATTGAGTCCTTACTGGGAGAAAGTGAAAATTAAAAAGATGAGAAGATCATCAAAATCATTATATAGAGTTTCCTAATGAGCATTGTCGTCTGGCTGAAGACGTTAAATTTAGCGCTTGTTGGGAGGCAACCCAATGTTTACTGCTTTATTTTTTTTATTTTTTTTTAGTTAGTTTTACTTTTGTTTGTTTGATATTTTGTTTTTCTTCCTTGCAGAACATTCCATGGAGAGATTTACATGACGAAGGACATGCTTCGAGATCTATACTAATAGTTGTCATCTCTTCAATGATGTTTTGTAAGTTTTCTCTATTTCACTTTTATTGAAATTCTATTCTTCCATTTTGTGCTTCATATAATTTCATTCAAGTTTGGGGGGTAGATGTGGTATTTTGATTTGAGAAATTTAGAGAGAAGATAACAAGATATCTTGCATTATCTTGCATATCATGTAGTTGCATGTTAGGTTTTATCGCTTTAGCATGTTTATTGCTTTCTTAGGATTTAAGTAATTGTAGTTGGTCGACTTTGTTCACCTTGATGAGTTTCTTGTGCATATTTGATATATAATTCGGGCATAATGTGCTAAGTGATGGTATTTGAGAATTGATGGAATGGTGAATTTGAATGATTGGTTGATGCTTTTAATTCATGAATATATGATCCTTTGTGAGCTTTTAAGCCTTATTTTTTTTTTTTGTCGAGTGTATTGTTCATTGTTGATTAAATTCTAGAACTTGCATTGGTATCTTTATCGAGACCACATGGTGTGTGCTTTTTGTGAAAGTGATCTAAGGCATTTTTTTGTTTGAGCCTTTTTTACCCTTTTAGCTTACCAAATGATATTTTTATTCCCTAGTTAACCCTTTTGAGCTTTTGCCTACTTTCTTTGAATGCCACATATTGAGCTACATCTATTATTTTCCTTGTCCTTACTTGAGCATTTAGGATTATATTATGTGAAGAGGATGAGTGTATTGTTTGTGGTATGGATGAAGGGAGGACGTGAATGAGAGTGTAAGTTGATGAGGGAAGTTGAATGAGGTTGATAGAGTCGAAAAAAAAAAAAAGAAAATATCGAAAGAAAAAAAACACTGAAAAAAAGTTGAAAAAAAAAATTGAAAAAAAAGAGAAAAAAAGAGAAAAAAAAATCGTATGTATAGTTGCATATATTTTAGCCTTGACTCAAATAAAGGCGGTTTGGTTGGATTTTTAGAATTTTTTATATGGCTTGCGATTATTGATTGAAATTGGGTATGAGATAAGTTGTTTTGAGCTTGATATTGATTAATAGGTGATGAAATTGTGTAATTCATGTTTTGTAGTAATAGATGCTCAAGTTTTCGTCACTTTATCCATATTTTTTCTACCCTAACCAAAGAGCCTACATTACAACCAAATGAAAGTCCTTTTTGATTCACGAATTGCATGCACAATGAGTGGTGGAGATATTTGACGATTTGCAAGCTTATGGTAATTCTTCAACATTGAATTGATTTGAGCGATTATTTCCCTATACAATTTTGAGAGTGAGAGTATACACTTATCCGGTGAGGTTAGTGAATTAAAGCATTGACCATGATTTTGTTGAAACATTCATTAAGTTTAAAAATTCCAGAACTTAGTTATATTATTTATCCGATGCATATTGAGATTGTGTATGATTGACTTTGAGAGTGTGATTGTTTTTCGTGAGTGTTGGTAGGAGTTTGATGCATTGATCGGGACTATCAATGGTTCAAGTTCGGGGGTTTGTTCATGTGTGATTTTACACCATATTTATTGAGTATCTAGAGCTTAGTCATTGTGTTATTGGTGTATAAATTGCATTATTGTGCTATAATTTTATATCATGTTGGAAATGTATTACAAGTGCTTGTTTTGTAGATAGTTCCACATATTTGTAGAGCTTGTGGCTATTGGAGGCGCATGGTGAGTACCTAGGACCCCCGGGATGATGATAGATTGATGCACGAATGAGAAAAATGGAAGAAACGAGTGAAACGGACAAAAACGAGCAAGCAGGATTGTGACACGGGCAGTGACACGGGCACCATGCCCGTGTCAGAGGCCGTGTCACCTCAACAGAGAGAATTCGAAGCCTTGGGACCTGACACGGGCTGCGACACGGACCGTGGCACGGGCAGAATGGCCGTGTCGCGCGCGCAGGCAGTTTTTTATATCTTACCTATTTTGAAAAGGAGAGGGTTTTGGACATTATAAAAGACATATTTACCCTATTTTGAGAGGAGGAACGTGAATACACATTAGAGAGGCCCTAGAACACACAAGGGAAGCAATTGGGAAACAAAAGAAGATCCAACTACGAAGGAATCAAGAAGATTGAAAGATCGACGAAATTCCTAGATTTTATTTCTTCTTTCCTTTTGAACTTTTATTGATCATGTCGATTTCTAATATGTCTATGTATTTTAATTCGAACATGGGTGGCTAGTTTATTTGATTCTAGGACTTTGTAGTAGATCAATATGTTGGGATTTTGGATGAAGTATTATAATTGATTGTTTTTCTTTTGAACCCTATTTAAATATTTTGTTCTTGTTTCATGTTTAGCACTTGATCAATGCTTTTACATGTTTGACAATATTGTTCATAATTCGAGAGATGAGTTCAATATTAGGTCTTTAATATTTGACACAATTTACTTGCTTGAATCGAGAGATTAGTAGGTCGTTGTGAGGATATTAGATCTTTTAATCTATTTGGAGTTGAATTGCATGTGTTGAGTGGAGACGCTAATATATGTGATTTAATCTACGGTTTTATCGATCTTGAGAGGGACGATAAGCTAAATTTGTGATCATCTTATAGGGAAGATAAAGAAAACATTGGTTGTGATATTTCTGAAGGAACTCAACTATTAATTGAAACCAAAGTCTTAGAATCTATCATTCTCATACATCTTCTTACGTGTTTTTCTAGCTAGTTTCTTCTTGTTGCTTTATTTCTCTTTAATTATATTTTCTTAGTTTAGTTAATCCATCACATAGTCGGTCGTCTAAATAAAGTTGACACTGTCATAATCTGGTACTTGATATATTAATTATTTGGTCTCTTGGGATACGACCTTGCTTGCCACATACTACGAGTGAAGCCGTATACTTGCGGTCGAGCTTTAAAAATATAGGCGAACAAACATCGAAAGATATAAAGCAAGACTTGTTGCAAAAGGATTCACTCAAAGAGAAGGAATTAATTACACGGAAACTTTCTCTCCGGTATCTAAGAAAGATTCTCTTCGAGTTATTATAGCATTAGTAGCTCTTTTGATTTTGAGTTACATCAAATAGATGTGAAAACGGCATTCCTTAATGGTGGTTTACTAGAGGATGTTTATATGAAACAACCTGATGGGTTTTCCCCTAGTAAGGGTGAACATTTAGTTTGCAAGCTTAATAAATCAATATATGGGCTGAAACAAGCCTCCCGACAGAGGTATTTTAAGTTTCATGAAGTTATCACTTCACTTGGTTTTGAAGAAAACATCATGGATCAATGTATATACCAGAAGGTTAGTGGGAGTAAGATATGTTTTCTAGTTCTTTATGTTGATGATATACTACTTACAACTAATGATAAGATTATGTTATATGAGGTGAAACAATTTCTTTGTAAAAGCTTTGATATGAAAGATATGGGTGATGCGTCTTATGTCATTGGCATTAAGATTCATAGAGACAGATCTCGAGGCATTTTAGGTTTGTCTCAAAGGCCTATATTAATAAAGTTTTAGAGAGATTTCATATGAAAGATTGTTAACCAAGCGTAGCCCCAATTGTAAAAGGTGATAGATTCAATTTGAATCAATGTCCGAAAAATGAGCTCGAACATGAACAAATGAAGTCCATTCCATATGCTTCAGCTGTTGGAAGCATTATGTATGCTCAGGTCTGTACCAGACCAGACATTGCATTTGTAGTTGGGATGTTAGGGAGATATCAGATTAATCCAGGTATTGACCATTGGAGAGCCGGAAAGAAGGTGCTAAGGTACCTTCAAGGGACAAAAGATTATATGGTCATGTATAGACAAAATGAAAATTTGGAGGTGACTGGTTACTCAGATTCTGACTTTGCTGGCTGCATTGGTTCACGAAAATCCACATCTGGATAAATTTTCATGTTGGCCAGCGGAGCTATATCTTGGAAAAGTGTCAAACAAACCTTGATCGCTACCTCGACAATGGAAACGGAGTTCGTATTGTGTTTTGAAGCTACTAGTCATGGTGTATGGTTAAAGAGTTTCATATCTGGGCTTAGAATTGTTGATCCTATATCTAAGCCATGGAGACTACATTGTGATAATTCAGCTGCGGTATTCATGGCTAAGAATAATAAAAGTGGAAGTCGAAGTAAACACATCGACATCAAGTACTTAGCCGTGAGGGAACGTGTGAAAGAAGAAAAAGTGGTCATTGAGCACATTATTGATCCTTTGACTAAGGGCATGCCACCTAAGAATTTTTAGAATCATGTAGAACGAATGGGACTCGGTTCTAGTAGGTAACATTTGGTTGTACGTACATTTGTTGTTACTTGTTACATTGAAAATTTTATTGATATTTTCTCACTTAATTTGTGCACATTTATCTTGAGAACTATCATTTATGTTTGGACCTAGAATAAACATTGGGTTTATTCATTAAGTTAAAAGGCAGTTTTTATGGATCAAAGTGCATTGTAATACATGGAAGATACTACTCGATTTTAGAGGACATATCGCCATGATTCGTGTTCTTCGTATTTTATGGTTTTGGATATAGTGACATATGGACCAGGTGGGAGAATGTTAGTATTTTATTTTCTCAGTTATCTTGTATCATGAATAAAAAAGATAATTTAAAGTGGTCCACATGTTTCTATTTTGTAAGGAGTACAAGTACTGTTAATTTTCTTAATCCATACAGTTTAGATAGTTGATATTAATTCTGTGATGGATAGAATTAATAACTAGACATCACACCGTTTCTTCAAATGATATCTATCAAAAGGTGTCTACTGCCAAAAGTATCTTTCTGCCAAAGGGTACCATCGGTTTTAAAAGGTCCCTAGGCTCATCACTGTGTAACTATTGAATCTAACACCATCTAAAGAAAAAGTGAGAGAGCCTAGAAGATCCTAACCGAATAAAAGTGAATGTGCTGAAGCCTTCACCATTGTCTTCTACAAGTTCTTCAAATAACTCAAACATACACAAGCAATGTCTGGAGGTATGTAATCTTGATCATTCCGCTACACCGATATATGATTAAATCGGATAAATATTGTTACATCAACTTCACTTGCTCTCTTACAATGAATTCACTTCGATTTGATTGTCTTGATTTAATATAGCATAGCATAATGGAGTTGGTCCAAGCTTGTTGACCACCTCTATCACTAAATCTACCTTGACTAAACAATTGCCAACAATAATAATAATAATAATAATAATAAGCACGGCTACATCAATCAAATCTTTCATTTGCTCAACACACAAAACATAAACTGTCACACACACACACACAAAGATCCAACACCCTAAAGCAAGCAAAAAATAAATCTCAATACAATTATACAAAACTCCTACTTTCCCCATACACAAGCTTCAATCCTTGGCTCGAACGCGAGCGCGTTCACAAACTCGTCCGCCGCCCCATTGTCCAGCTCAACCCACTCATTCGCCTCCAAATTGCACATGAAATAGCTACAAACCTCTTCCGAACTCACACACACAAGCATTTCCCCACCAGACCCCATGCAGTTGACGTCAGCCTTCTTCCCGTACAACATATGCGACATATGTGGCGGCATTGCCGCCACCTGGCGCCAAGTCTCGATTTTGCGGTCCCACGCCCAAACCCGGAGGCTGGAGGTCTCGAAAAATTCGGAAAGCAGGACAACTCGCATTTCGCCTCCCGACTCAATTAAGTCGATCGAGTACTCTGACAAAACTGGGAGAATTCTTGGGTACTCGGAGAAAATTCTCTGGTTGAGGTTGCAGGAGATTATTGTTCCGGTGGAACTCAGAAAATCCAAAATCTCGTCCCCGTTTTGAACGGTGAGGATGGAGGAGAATTGCTTGGACGGGCTTCTCTGTATGTCTGCCGAGACAATGTCCCCGTTTTTGGACAGGAAATAGTTCGTGCACTCGTCGTCCGGGAATGTTGCCGGAGATTCTCTGGCGGGGTTTGATTTTCTTGTCAGGGGGATGCTTTCCGCCCACTCGCCGGTGACGGAGTGGTAATGGCTGAACGCGAGATGCGGGAGTTCGCCGGAGATTAGCAAGATTCTGAAATTTCCGGCGGTGGAGGATAAGGCGACGGCGAGGATGGGGGTTTGTGGGGCGGGGATCTGGCGGGAGGAGGAGGTGACGGGGTTGGAGACGACGAATTCGCCGGCGGCGCGGTGGAAGCAGAGGAGGCCGCCGGAGGAGGCGACGGGGATGTAATCGCCGCGGCGTTTGGGGAAAAGCGGGGTCGGGATCTGCTTCCAGTTGTTCTCCGACGAGTCGAAGACGGTGGTGGTGGGGCGGGTCGGGTCGGGTCGGGAGCGGACCATGAGGAACCAGGGCTCGCGGCGGCGGATTTCGGAGCAGGCGAGGTTGAAAGTTGGGGAATGGGCGACGGATTTCCATCTCTTGCAGACAGAGGTGAGGCGGAGGAAGGAGGACGCCGGCAGCCGTGAGAGGACTCTCTCGAGGAGGTCTTGATTGAGGTCGTTCAGAGGGAAAACACCAGAAAATTCGTAATCGTCTACGTTAGTCTCCTCGAGCTTTCTCTTGCGAGAAACGATTTGGGCCTTGGCCGACATTTTATTGCTCCTGATTTATTTATTTATTTTGAGAAAAGAATTTGGATTGAAAAGGAACAAAATGAAGCGATGNAAAAGTTGAATAAAAAAATATTATTATTAAGAATGTGTCACGGGTCACAGGTAGGGATATAGATGGAGTGTGGGGCTGCTCAGGAAAAAAGAAAGAAAAAGAAAAGAAAAAGCCGAAAAGTGGGAGCAATGCAATTGCGAGATAGATAGTGAAGAATGTGGAAGAAGGGGAATTTCAACCCAACGAGGAAAAAGAGACCAACAAAATATAAAATAAAATGGGTGTGTGTGGTGTAATCACACGGCTGGCGGTGGGGCTTTGGCTGACTTGTTTGACAAAAAGAGTAAAACAAGTGGGACCCTATGTTGGCTTTATCCAATTCATTATTATGCATTTTCTTTCTTCTTTTAATATTTGAGAGAGAAATTAATTACAACACAAAAAATTACATGTCATCTAAAAAATATACTTAATCTGAAAAATGTATTTTTGATGCAAATAAAAATAGACTGAATCCTGCTGATGTGACAGTTAGAAAAAAAGACTCGGTCTACCCAAAGACCCTGTCTACGCTTAAATCTATTTTAGACTAAAGTAGAGATATAATCTCTTTGCATTGAAGTGAATTTTATTAATTTTACGTAGTTTTATACATGTGATCTAAAACTTGAGTTTATTTACATATCACATAGACAAAACTAGACCCAATGCATTGTAGATATCTTAGAGCTCATTTGTTATGGTAGATTATATAAGATTAACCCATTTATCCACCCCAAAAGTAGTGCAGCGCCCGCCGATTATGCCCAGCCCGCGATTAAAACTTGGGGAATCTCGGCTTAAGGCGATTAATTGGTCGGGGGAAGGATGCCTAGATTGAAAAAATCTGTACAGTAGTTACCTTTCAAATGACAAAATTAACCCCAAAACTAATTTTTTTCCCCCAATTTAACCCTGCAATTGTGCTAATTTACACTTGCAACCATTTGCCTAAAATCTCACAAAAGCCTGAACTTAATTGCTTACACAAAAGAATCAAGCACCACTGCTCGTCTTTCCTAATTTCGTAATTCCCGTTCGCGTACCAGGTATATATTTGCCTTCCCCGTCTCAATAATATTTGGCGAAAAATTCAAACTCACCAGTCAGAGATTAAAATAACTTCGTTAGAGGATTTATGAAACGATCGATTCTCGATCTAAATAGCCGTTTGCCGACGGCTCAACTCTAATTCCCGCGAACGGTCATGAGTTTCGCCAACCCAAAATAATTTCGCCGGTCGTTTTGCTTGGTCAATTGCAGACCATTATTTTATTTTGAAAAAAGAAAATAAAAGCAAAGAAGGGAGATGAAGATGAATTTGTCCCACCAATTTTTTTATTTTTTATTTTTTATTTTTTATTTTTTTGAATAACAGCAAACAAGGATTTTTTAATTTTGTATTCAGTTTGGGAAAATGAAAAGGAAAACAATAGGGCAATTTGGTCAATTCATTTCTTATCCTGAACATAGTCTTGGTAAGCAAACATAGACTCATGATTTCTTAGAAATCCTGTCTTAAGAATGATCATTGATTCCAAACAAAGTTTCATGTTTGTCTATACAGTACAATCTTGTCGCTCCATACAAGATTTCAATTATCCTGTCATGGCAAACAAGCTCTTATACTATTGTATGCGGAATGACTCAAAAAAAAAAACGACCTTAAATGTCTTTTAATTTGAGTATGTTAAAGAAAGGGGATTACTATTCACTGTTCTCCCTATTACTACCTCCTATTCTTTTTAAATGTCATTTTGGCTATCAACTATTAACCAAAATAAATGTCGTTTTGGATCTTTTGTACATATTTTTCCATTATTACCCTCATTTAGTTAATAAATACACTATGTCTTTTCATATTCTCTTCATCTTTTTTTTAAACCATCTATCTCTATCTTCATTAATGAGAGTTATAATTGACAAAAAAATTATTCTTAATTAGTGTGCAACTTCCCAAAACGACGCTTATTATGAATAGGAGGGAGTACTATTTACCGTCCCCCCTTGGATATTTTTGCCCTTGCCATTTTTTTTCAAAAAGTAAAAAAAAAAAAAAATATATATATTTTTGTCCAGCCGCCGAAACCGGACGGCCCAAATGGCGTCCGGCCCCGACGGCCGGTCGTGACCGGTCCGACCGGTCCGACCAGCCGGACATCATGTTTTTTGTTTTTTTTTTATTTTTTATAAAATAATATTATTATAAATTATTATGTTATATATTCAAAATAATTTGTTATAAATTGGACGTTAGAATAAAAAAAACTCATTCAACTGAAGTTTAGCAAAACAAAAAAAACCATTCAACTTAAAAATGAAAAAAAAAAGTACAATTCATGCAATTTTCGATTGTTCTGTAACACGAACGAGCCTGTCTCTGCAATCGAAAAATTATGTATTGATTCAGGGTCTACTAACACCCTGAATCAAAAATATAAAATAATAATTATTAAATATTTTTTTGCTAACAAATTACATATATATTTTTTAATATATTCTTTAACTATATATATATATATTTTAATAAATATATATATATATATNAAAATCAATGAATATAATAAATAGCACAATTTTTGGTGTTAATATCCCCACAAATAGAAGATGTATATTTTTACAAATTCCACCTGGTCTTTTAAGTGTGTGAAAGTAGGTCCTCTCAATGACTTTGTAAGAAAAATTGTATTATGCACTTTAGTGTTAATGTATTGAAGTTAAATGGGGCCTTCGAACAAATTTTTCTAACAATAGTGCCTTGTCATTTTCATGGATTACTAGGTTTGCAGCTATTCCTAAGACCATGTCCAACCGAGATGCAAAACTCATTTTTTGTCGTTGACATAAATCCATACGCACTGTAAACTGTTGGAAAAAAATGAATGAAACAAAACATAACATTAACTTTCATCTTACTAATTTAATTTGTAACTTATTCTTTAATATTGCAAGATGTGATCATCTACCCAAGAGCTAGGGGGCCGACCGCCGAATAGGTGTGTTTTAAATGTTGCAAGATGTTAACTCTATTTTTCTTTAAATTTTGGGAGTTAATGTTTTGGTTGTATCATTCATCCTTAAGGCCATATAAATATAGGCTTTGGTTGAGTTTTACAAACACACAAAAGCAAGAAAAGCAAATACAATATTTCTAAAGAAATATTCCCCATTTTTCTTTACATGTTTTGGTTCAAGCATAGTTCCAGTTTGCCGGACTTTATTTGATTTTGCCGTTGTATCCTGAGAAACAGACACTCATGCGGAGTGAATCTGTTTTAAGGACACTGTGTTTTCACATGCCTCGATATTATATTAAATAGTCATCTTATATTTATTTTCTCGATAAAGTTCCCTACACACACGCATCTGCAAAATGAATTTCTCGGCCTTCTCTCTCCTTCGCAAACGCAAATTTACATTTCAACGCAAATTTTGCATTGGCTTTTTTCATATTTGCATGTAGGTCTTTCTATTATTTATTTATATTCCAACACCCCCCACCCTTATATATATTTACTAGGGGGAGACGACCCAGCACGACAAGGCCCCATGACGTGTTATATGATACTTTTATGATGTTGCATGTTTTTTAATTTATATTTTTTCATTTTACATTTTTTATGATGTTGTATGTTTTTTAATTTCTATTTTTTTTTCATTTTATAGGTGAAATGAATATTTTTTCATCTTCACAACCAAGGAAGTAACCCAATAATATGTATTTAGATCTTTAGGATCAAAGTTAGATCTATGTGCATAGTACTGAATGTATAACAAAGACAACCAATAACTTTTAAATGATCAAGTGTAGGTGGTTTATCGTACAATTTTTCAAAAGAAGTGATGTTTTCATGACTAGAGGATGGTAGTCTAGTAATTATATGTGTGACAACAATAATACAATCAATCCAAAAATGTAAAATTATGACCATGAAAATGAATGGCTCTAGCAGCCTAAAGTAACTTTTGTTTTTTCCTCTAAACTCAACTATTTTGTTGTGTAGTTTCAACAAAGAAGTTTGATGTATGATTCCATGAGTTGGTCATGCATGAAGAATTCAAAACAATTATATATTCTTATACACTTTATATTTTTTTGAAATTGTGTAAGTATGAGGTTTTAAAAAATGTTATAAATAGTTTTTTAGTATTTTAGTTATAAATGAGAAGGTAGACCCATGTAACTCTAATGTAATTATCAACAATTGTTAGAAAATATATATGACTAGAATGTGAGAAAACTGAAAAAAGGACCTCAAATGTCACAATGTATGAGTTTGAAAGATTTTGAAGCTATGGAAATACTATTTGTATATGGTAACTACTTATGTATAGAAAAATGACAAGTATCACAAGGTAAATAGGTAAATGATTTGCAATTCAAAGTAGAACATTCAGGTAATGTACCAAGTTTGTGACAAGACAAGTGACCCAACCTATTGTGATATAGTTCATGTGATGAAAAAATAATTGGAGTGACACAAACAGTAGAATCAGTTACAAGTTCAACAGGACTTTGTACATCAGAAATATGATAAACAACATTGATCGAAGATACAAGTTCAAAATTAGAAAAAGACATGTGTTGTAAGTCATTCTTGGCCTCAGCAAAACCAATCGTTCTGTTGGTTTAAGTCCTGTAAGATGCAATAAGAGAAACAAAGTTGAGAGAACAATTATTTTAAGCAGTTAATTTTGATACTTAAATAAGATTGAAAGTAAAAGTAGTAACATAGAAAACATTATGCACCACAAGATTAAGTCCCAACAAGTTCAACAGGACTTTGTACATCAGAAATATGATAAACAACATTGATAGAAGATACAAGTTCAGAATTAGAAAAAGACATGTGTTATAGGTCATTCTTGGCCTCAGCAAAACCAATCATTCTGTTGGTTTAAGTCCTGTAAGATGAAATAAGAGAAACAAAGTTGATAGAAAAATTATTTTAAGCAGTTAATTTTGATACTTAAATAAGATTGAAAGTAAAATTAAGTAGTAACATAGAAAACATTATGCACCACAAGATTAAGTCCCAAATTAATCTGTCCCATGTGGCTTGTATAAGTACTATGTCCATTAGGAAGTTTGTTAAAAATAGAGTTAGACTGACATGAAAGAAGAGTTGTACCTTGTTGTTCTATTTAAACAGTTATAGCCACATGGGATTACTCAAGCGAAGTTTTTCCTATTTGTTGGCAAAGGACCCTTTGTATTCTAAAAACTCGTTGAACAAGTGATGAAGATAAGGATATTTAAAGTCTTTAACTTAATTATTTTTTTTCCTCTTTATTATTATGATTATGATTAATAGTGGTATTCTAGATTTGATAACAAACTTATTTATTTATTACTTTGTTAGAATCTTTGTCTTGTTGGACAAGTTAGTATTAGGGTTTTAAGAGTCTTATTTAAAAGACTCCTTCTCTTTTGTAAAGTTTAGCTGATATTTGAATAAGAAAACATGTATTTGAGATTGAAATCTCTTCTCTTTATTCTCAATTGTCTACCACACTACATCAGTTGGTATCAATGATCACCCACGATCAACAATGTCGCCGTGAAGACAAGATGCTGCAGACGACAGGCGTGACGCCACCATTGACAAACTGAGACGCCAGTACGAGGGGTTTAGCCGCAAGTTCGAGACGATGGGTCATCAGATTACAAATCTGTCTGCGGGGTTCGAAGACATTCGACTGAATCTCTCTACCATTGTTCAGGGCGAGCACACGAACCGCGCCCACAACAGGAGGCGCGGGGGTCGCGGCCCATGTCCATGCGGGGAGCCTCTCGCTCGGTCGCCTCCACCGTGGTTCAACGAAGGTGACATTGAAGACACCTTCTCTGGGTTATATCTTTTTTACGCGATGGAGGTGCGGTACGAGGACTGGTTCGCCGATGATCCGCATTGGAAGTCATCGTTCTAAGTCGAGATCCTCGAATTTTCAGAGGCCTTTGTGGACGCGCAAGGGTCGAACGAGTATGAGAGGATGCCTTGTTTCGATGACAAGGGGTCGTCCGAGTATAAGAGTCAGCCAATTTTGTATGAAGAGAAATTGATTTCATCGATGGAAGACGACAACCATGTGGTTGAGGAACAAGCCAGTTGTAAACCAATAAGGCTAAATATTGCTAATAATCAACTTTCATTTACCGAGAAAGCAGTTGAGGACTTTTCCAATATAAATGGATGGCCAATATCTGAGATCACAATTTTGTTGCTTGATTCGAAGAACGAAATTTGTATGCTACAGTTTGGTAATGTCACTGGTGGAGTCTGGTGGCCTATCACTGTACATCTTGATGAGCCACAAATGAATCTGAGCACAGTATTTGATGAAAACAATGGAGACAAGTTTCTTTTCTTCTATGTCCATATGTGTGGCCAATATGTTGGTTGTTTTCCTTTTAGTAGCATATGGTGATAAATTCGGTGACCACAAGGTTGTGCCGGATTCGAGGGCGAATCGTTTTCGACAGGGGGAGAATGATGGAGATAAGGATCTTTAGAATCTTTAATTTAATTATGTATTTTCCTCTTTATTATTATTATGATTATGATTATTAGTGGTATTCTAGATTTTTTAGGAAACTTATTTATTTATTACTTTGTTAGAATCCATGTCTTGTTAGACAAGTTAATTTTAGTGTTTTAAGAGTCTTATTTAAATGACTCCTCCTCTTTTATGAAGTTCAGTTGATATTTGAATAAGAAAACACATATTTGAGGTTGAAATCTCTTATCTTTATTCCCAATCGTACATTGCGCTACATCAACAAGGCATCAAATAAGGAAGAAATATGAGAGGTTTGTATCTGAGGACTTGAACTGACAACGCCAGTTGAAGAGTGGGATGGGTGAATCCTAGGACCTTTAGGACCTATCCAATTTGAAGGATAACCAATCAATTGGTAAAACTTCTCAGTTGGATGGTTGTAACCACAATGATCACATTTAAAACTCTTTTTATCCGTAGGAACAAAGTTCGTAAGTATTCAGAAAGACCAATATTTTGCCTGTATAGCCATAGGCTCAAAGACTTAGAAGTATTGTAAAGGTTTTTTTGACTTTTTTCTTGTAACAATAGAAAATAAACTTTGGAGACAGAAGGCAAATGAGAAGAATTTAAAAAATGACTATGGAGAGTAAGAGTCATTCAGTCCAACCAAAAATTTCATGATAGAATCGTTCTGTTGAGCCAGAGTCATAAATTCAAAGATATCACAGGAACATCAACTCATAGCACCACAAACACATTTAAAAACAAGTCTATAAGTTATGTGCTCGTCTCAACAAGATGAATATTAGGGTTAGAAGTTGCCATAGAACCATCAACAAAGGATGCATTGTTCTTGACACTCAACGACGTAAGGACTGCCCGAGACCATACAACATAGCTGTCTCAGGTGAAAGAGTTGACAACTATAACTGCCCCTAGATTATCACTCGTGTCTAGGTAAACCGGAAAAGATGGATTATCCGACGGATGAACAAAGGCGCCATGACTTGTGCATTGCCTCATGATTGTAGTATCAAATCGGAGTAGATCTAAGAAGATTGGAGAAAATATCAACCTATCGGAGTAAATTCAAAAATTCAGGATTCCTTCGGATATCGGATCGAANAATTAGTGTATGAGCAACGAATTCAAGCATATAAAAAAGAATCAGTATCAGATACCATATTAGAACAGAAATCAAAGTAAATTTTCATTGATCATTGAATCGAAAAATTATACAGAGATTGTATATTTGGAGAGTCTTTAGAGCAGAAGGAGAGCGACGAGATTATATAAACATCAAAGTTAGTAAACAAAACCCTAATTTTCCTATTTATGTTAGAGCTAGAGTGTTTTTTAGAAGTTAAAAAAATTGTGTTTTGTGTAACAATGGGCTAGGATAAAAATACACAATCTAATATTCTGTAACAATAATCTAATTACCTAGTTGACTTGTTCTCAATAGCGTTTGAACTTATGATCAGGTGATATATGCTTATAATTATTATTATTATTACCAGTATGTACCCCGTGCGATGCACGAGACAAAGATATTAAATGAGTTATTTTCACACCCTTGTCCGTTTAAGTCTAAAAAATAATAGGATTATCATCTATTTTCTACCTCTTTTAATCAACGTTAAGTCTAAAAAACAATAGGGTTTATTATAAGTTTTTTTTCTACATCTTTTAACCAGCGTTGTTTTTTTTTTTTTTAAGCAAGAACATTAAATATGAGCATGTTAAGGCTAGCTTGTAATTAATATATTATCTCACTAAAATATTTATACTAATAAAAATTTATTTTTAGCATATAAATTTATCCCTTGATATAAGAGAAATTAACAGTTTTACTTATTTTTGTTCAGTATATAATATTTAATTATTATTTTATTATATAATAAAAATGAATATTGTTAAATAGTGTAGTAGAATTGTTATAAAATTACATAAATTATTTTTTTTACAATATAGATTTAATATCTTTAAAAGATTTGATAATATAACTATAATATATTATTAATGATATAATAATATGAGATACGGATTTCCATAATACTATGGATTTATTCCTTAATGTTAAGATATTGAATTAGGTAATATATGATTCACTAATTTGTAATCTGTCTCTTTTTATATTGAAAATAATCATGTGATTGAGTAGAGATAACAATTATCTATAAATTCCTTCATTTAAGGAATAATTTTTAAATTGGTCCAAGTGTTGAATGCAGTCCGATTCTCTTGTAACTAAAATGAGAAGAGATTTTGAATTTCAAATTTTCACTTCAAAACCACACGTAAATTTGGATGCAGATTTTATTAAAAATAAAATGAGAAGAGATTTTGAATTTCATATTCACTTTAATATCTGTCGAAATTCTCAAAAATGAATTCAACAAAATCCATAATTCTAGGGGCATTTAATGCTACCATATTTTATGATTTAAAATATCTAAAACTTTCTAAATATGGTGTGCAATTAATTATTTTAAAAGATGAACCGCTTTTGTTACCAAAAAAATGTGGGTACAATTTTGAATATACATCCCGTCCAAATATCAGTTTTATTTTAAAATAAAAATTGCACGTGGTTTTAACCAATTTACACACTTTTTTTGAAAGAAAAAATTATTCATTAAGATTGGAAGAATTGGTTAGAAATTACACAACTATTTGTTTCGTAAATTTGTATCCAATTTGCACGGTTTTTAAATTGATTTGTATTTAGAATTGTTTTCATAAATAGTTGACACATTTTTTGCATAAGAATCTCTAAATTTGTTACCAAAAAAGAGATGATTTAAATTTTGGTTAAAAAATAAAATATGATACGAAAAAAATGGGATTCAAATTTTGCCATAAGAATCTCCAAATTTGTTACCGAAAAAATAGGATTCAGATTTTGTTTCTAAAGATTTAACTGTATTTTTTCAAACTTTCCATTAATAGTAAGTCAAACATTATATTTATTTGGTCAAACTTTCTATTAATGTACTTTTCCAACAACCTCTTTATATATACATATAGATATAGATTATTATTATTATTATTATTATTATTATTATTATTATTATTATTATTATTATTATTATTATTATTATTANTGTTCTATAGAATTTAATGGAACACAAATGACAAAGGTATGGCTGACTTATGTAAAGTGATAGACAACCATTCGCATCTTTTTTAAAAAAAAAAATAAAATAAATCTATATCTATATCTATATGAAAAGATTTGTATTTACTTGAAATAGAAACTAAATATTCGCATACAAATTTTACAATTACTAAACTTGGTAATATTTTTGAAAATTTTTAAAAAATCTCGCCTCTATATGTTAATTAATCAATTTATGTTAAAGTTGACAAAATTAATATATCCGATTTTGGTATAAAGTGGGCGATTTTATTTGAGTTATCTGATGTCCATTTTATTTTGACAGAAAATCTGATGTTATTAATAAATGTCTGATTATAAAGTGGGTGATCTTATTTTGGTATTAAATGTTCGAATTTAAATGGTATGAAATTTATTTGGTATGGATAGAAATGTATTTGAAAAAATTAGAAAACAAATTAAGTGGTATAAATTTTATTTGGTATGAGTATGGAAGTTGAATTTCATGTTGATTTGTTATAAAATCTGGGTGATATGATTTTTAAATTTTAGCATATTTCCATAGTAACTTGACATAAGATATTGATAACAATTCGGCAAATTGGTATGTATTCCTCTTGAAAATCAGAAAGATTTTTGAAAATATTTTGACTAATAAAATTTAAATTTGCAATTAATTCTAGATAATTAGTTGATAAATTTGAACGATAAGTAACCGACAACAAATCTAGAAAATCGCGAGATAGTATATATATACATATATATAATATGTAAGGAAATGTACTGTGTAGTCCAAATTTGGGTTCCAAAGTTAAAAGTCAAATAAGTAATTATTTATAACTTAAGGGTCAATATTAACTTGGACGTAAATAAATTGCTCAACTACAGAAAACTTTTTTTTATCTTGATGAAACAATAAAAGTTTTATAATTATACTTATTATTCACATATATTTTTAAATATATGATAGAATTTTTTCAAACTAATTATTTTATAGAATCACATCGTAGTCAGATCGAATTTCTGAATAAAAAATTTATGACACTTATTTTAAAATGAACATAATGTAATTTATTATAAGTTACGTGCATCGTACTTGTTGTGTACAATACTAATTTTAAAAAGACATGTTTTATTTAATTTTGAACAATTTAAATTATATAATATTTGTAATAAATTAATATACATAAATTATATTATATATTAATTCAATATCTTTAGTTTACAAATATTACTTAATGAGCATTTATAATTTATAAAATTTAAGGAACTCATACTAGTTAATAAAGAAAAAGAGAGAATCTATACTTATATTAAAAGGTATACCATTTACCATATTTAGTATAAAGAAAAGTCAACAACATTTATTGCATTACTATTTCCATATTATACAATCTATACTTATATAAAAGGAGATTCTATTTACTACATTTACTATCCAGAAAAGTCAACTGCACTAAATGTCATTACTATTTTGGTATTATAATATTTTATTTATTTAATTGATTTATTTATTTATTTTATTTTAAAAAGGTAAGTATAATAAAAAGATTTTAATAATAAAAAAATCAAATACCAAATAAAAATGTACACTTTGACTTATTTAATTATATTTGGTATTTGATTATATCAAATATATTCCTATTTAGTATATACATTAAATACTTACTAAAGTATTTATTTGTTTTATTTGTCAAAGTTAAGTATAAATTTGTTTATATTATCAAATCATAAAAAAATATTAAATCCATATTGTAAAAAAAAAAAATATAATTTTATAACAATTCTACTACACTATTTAACAATATTTTTTTTTTATTATATAATAAAATAATAATTAAATATTATATGGTGAACAACAATAAGTAAAACTGTTACTTTCTCTTATATCAAGGGTTAAATTTATATGCTAAAATTAAATTTTTATTAGTATAAATGTTTTAGTGAGATAATATATTAATTATTTTACAAGCTAGCCCCAACATGCTCATATTTAATGTTTTAAAAGATGTAGAAAAAAAACTTATAATAACTTTATTGTTTCTTAGACTTAACCATAGATTAAAAGAGGTAAAAATTCCTAATTTTTTAGACTTAAATGTTGATTAACACCATAGATTGAGAGTTTATATTTAGTAAAATTCCTAATTGTAATAAAAAAATTAATTTTTGCTATATTTTAGAATATCTTTAAATTCATTATAAGAAAAAAAGAAAAAAAACTAAAATGAAAAAAGCAAGTCAGCTATATATCGATTTGTTGTACTCCTCAAATCACATTCACAATTTAGCTACAAGGAAAAGAAACTCATTGATTAAAATATTATTTTGTCAGTAGTCTTAATGTACAAGAAACTTTAAGACTCTACTTGAATATTATAAAACTTTTATTGAACATTGTACAATTTTTTTGCGTATTATAAACGTTTATTGAATATTGCATCTTATGATATAATATTCTCCAAATAAATATATCTCGTGCTTCGCATGGGTCACGTACTATATATATCCCGTACATTTTTCTTTATTCATGTATATAATTATAAGCCTGAATAAATAGCCTTAAAATTGTGCACCTCGCACATCGCACGGGCTCTTTAATTGAAAAGAAAAGTTGTCATTTGTGCTTCATATTTTAGCATTAAGAATCAAGCCTCGTGTACCCATAACATATGGAGTAGTATTTTCTTTTGATTATTTTAATTCTGTCCGATGTTGAAGTCAATGCAAAGAATCCAAAGCTCTGACTTTTGTTCCTTTTACTTTGTCAACAGCATATCTATTAGGAACATAATTGCTTTGGATGCTCAAGGTCAGAAAATTTATTAACAAATTAGTAAAAGCCATCAATTGCGCTCTCTTTTTTGGTGTCAATTGGCATTAGTCCTACTGTAATGCGGTAACCAAAAAAGCAGGTTTTGGCTGATACAACTGTGTGATTAATTAATTATGATGGGATTCTTTTTCGATAAAACGACATTCAAGATTAAAATGGGGCCTCAGCCACCGTTTGACGATGCAAGTGACCTATGTGTTTATTAACTTGGAAAAAATAGTTGAACAAAATGTGTTGTTGTAACGCAAAATTCGTATTATTGAATTAATAAACACGAGAACTTCGTACAAATGGATTTCAACGGATCAAATGAAATATAGTGGATTCTAAATCTCTATTATTCCTCTGATTAATTTCTTCAAGAACAATCTTCAAGTGGATTTGAGACTTTTGGAGATGAATCTTCAGTTTGATCTCCGCCGGTCTTGAATTTGGATTTAAATAACGTTTCTTCGAGGGCTTGACAGCTTGATCTCGAATCGAACGTCTTGATTTCCCAAGAACGTGAAGAACACGAGTCCTTGGTCTTCGCCGCAAAGTTGATTTTGATCTTCTCTACGCCGGTCTTGACTTTAATAACGCAATTCGGAGGCTTGGCAGCTTATTTCCGGATTGAACGTCGGTTTTGAGCTTGAACGTGCTTGAATCTTCCTTCGAATCTTCAAGAACGCCTTTGGATCTTCAAGAACAGTTGAATCTCGTGGAGAGAATTCTCTAGAGCTCTTGAACTTGGAGCTTGAAATATGAATATGAATTGTGTTTTTTTCACCTTAGGGAGGGTCCCTATTTATAGGTGTTAGGAGAGAGAGTCTTGGAAAAGAAGACTTCATTTTGATTGGTCCATAATTTCCAATATTTATTTATTAAAGAGATAATTAGAAGATGGACTCTTGGAAAAGAAGACTTCAATTTGATTGGTCCATGAATTTCCACTTATTTATCTCTTTAATAATTATTTAAAGAAATAATTATTTATTTTACTCTCCAAGAAAATGACATGTGGCATTCTTTAATTGGCCTTCAAAATATACATGTGGCATTCTTTAATTGGCCAACAATATATATTAAATAATCAATTAATTAACTATTTAATTTAGGAATTAAAATTTGATTAATTTCCCAAATAAAATAGAAAATTATTAAATTGATTTTAACATGAAATTTGACACTTGTCGCCATTTTATTGGCTCAAAATTTAATTGTCTACAAATGCCCCCTCGAGACTTGTTCACGGACAACGTGTCTTAGAGTGAATAAGTTGCGACTTTCTTTGATTTGGGCTTTGGAGGACCGGATATAAACTCATGGCTTATCGGGCCTATGGAATATCCTTGGTTAGCATTGAGCACAAAAATTTAGTGGCCCAACACAATAAAAATCGATTTAAGAATCTCCAAACCATTATTGCGCATTTTCTTAAATTGATCCCACAATTGTATATGGTCAAAATTCTCATGTCCAAAGACTATATTTCTTTGGCCCATTAATCAACAATTCAAATCCCATCACCAATTTAGCCCATTTCCGTGACCGTAAATTGTGACTTTCAGAATATACAAATTAGTCCCTCAGATGGCCCAAGGAAATAAATCTTTACGCAGAAAGAGGTTGAGACTTTCAGGACATTTTTTTTTAGCCAATCAAACCATTTTCCAAATAAGACCTTGGTAATTAGGACTCTATTGAAGAATGGACAAAAAGTCCGTAGTTTACTTGAATTAGACATTCCAAAAATCCATTCTGGCCAAGGAGATAATACCATATCGACGTTCTCTCACCTGGTCACAGAAAGAGTCCAAACACAGGAAATTTTCTTCAAAGTTAAAACAGCAAAAAAAAAACTTCTAGAATCCAAGTTTCCTAGCAGGACTTTGAATTCTTTCTCAACCCAAACTCCCCTTATTTCCTACAAGTTTTCAGGATACCCGGCTCTTCTCCACAACTATAAAAGAGGCTCCAACCATTCTTATTTTTCTCACGTTAGAAAGCCAGAAAGCAGGTTGGTTATACATTCTCTTCTTGTTTCTCTTCACGACAGGAGTTTTATTTTTTCTTGAGTTTTTTTTTTTCCTTTTCACGTTTATATGTCTTACTCCAAGAATCTTGAGTTTGCTCGTGAAATTCTCCTGTTTGTGTATTGCCTCTTATTCATGTTGTTGGCTTCATGTGCAGATTTTTTGGTAGACTCATTAAGAAGTTCATCTACATTCATCTCCCAAGTTATTGACCACGAGCTGCTCGATCAATTGCCAAAGAGGTATTAACGTACTCTTTTTCAGAAATTTCTCGTTTCATCTTCTCTTTTTTTGCTGCAACATGTTATTCGGGAGGTTCACATAGTTGTCCGGGCCGTTCGCATGGCTGTCGGGGTGCTATCGGGCTGTACCGAGGCAGTTCGTGGACTGTTCGTGCTGAGACGAGGCTCTCCAACCGCTGTCGGGCCGAAATGGAGCTATCTTAGAGCTGTTCAGGCTGAAATGGGGCCATTTTGGAGCTGTTCGGGCCAAAACGGGGCTATTTAGGAGCTGTTCGGGCCGAAACGGGATGTTGTCGGGCTTCCCTTATTTTAAAAAGATGACTAATTTTGCTTTTCTTTACTTGTAGGTACTCGTCCAATTTTCGCAACATCCAAACTTCAACCATGGTGCATTTCAAGGACCTTTCTTCCCCTTGCGGCATCCGACACTTGAAGATACTTGATGACGAGCACCGTTCTATAGATGAAGGCACGACTCTAGCGGTCTTTCCACCACTCATCAACGTCTTCTCACCTCCATGGCCAACATTGGCGAATTCCCTCCACCTCAAGGAGTGGTCTCAAAAACTTCTATCCAACAAGAAGGCGAGGACATGGGCATTGCAAGCAAAGCATCACCACCATCAGCCGCTAAGCAAACAACCGTCATTCTCCACCTTGGGTCATCGAATCATCAAAGGCGACGCCACATGGAAAGAAGATCCCACCACGTTCCTCGGCGAGTTCCACCACGTAAAAGGCTATTGGGAATGGGCCGAAGATATTCTTAGCCGATGCAAGGACAAACTTCATTCCGCCAACATATACGACTCCGTCTATGCCTCGCTGTTCACATACGACTGCAACTCAAATATTATCAAAGCGACATGCGAAGCTTGGTGCCCACGGACGAACACACTGTTGACTTCTCATGGCGAGTTATCTATTTCTTTGTGGGACTTGTACGCGATCGCCGGTCTGCCCATATCCGGGATATTATACGATGAGGTCGTCCCAAGCGCTGAAGAACTCAATGGCATTGACACGGCCGGCTTCAAACTCCTTCCTCGTTCGTGCGGCCACCTTCTACATGCTTTCCACCATCTTCAAGAGAACTCCCGCCACGGCCAATTCACCCAAGTCACCGTCGATAGTTGGATCAACTTTTGGTCGAAGAAGGCAAAGAAGTATGATGCCCCACCTCCACGTGTAGAGAAAAAACCCACCCGTGCAGACACTGAGCATCCTAAGTCGACTCACAATCCTCTTGGCGATATTTCCCGTCACCTGGACTGGTCCCCCGCAGAGAAGACTCCCTTTTTGAAGTTAGGCGTCAAAGAAAGTTATCAAGATTCAACATATCTTGCGGCTTTCTTGGCGTGTTGGCTTTCTCTTTTCGTCCTTCCGAACGACGACATCCACTCCATCCGTCCTAGCACTTTCAAGATGGCGAGTCTTATGGCGAATGGATCGGAAGTGAGTTTAGCCGTCCCGGTTCTAGCAAGCGTCTACAAAGGACTTAACCAAATTGCGACATCCCCAAAACCTTCTCACGTTTACTCAACATTTCCCGTGCACTTCGTCTACGGCTGGCTAGCTTATTACTTCAAGACCAATAACCAAGTCTGGCAAGGAACAAATGGCCCGAAGATGGTGACTTATTCTGGTGAGGGAAACGCAAAATATTTTGAACCGAAAGAAGCTCGAAAGCGAATTCATAAAGGCGACTTGATCTCTTGGACGTGCACCATGATCACGAAGACTAGAGACTTTCATTTTGTTGACAACGGAAATGTCACATCTTTCGAGAAAGACGTATTCCTCGCCATTCGCTCGAATTACCTAACTTTGAGGCAAGGCGGTCTTTTTTCAATTGAGCCCTACAGTCCACATAGATTTAGTCGTCAATTTGGATACCTTCAAGACTTACCCGGAGTACTTAAACAAGACGTGCGCACAAGTTCCTTAGAGGAAGGGCTCCGTTACTGGCGAATGTGCACATCTATGGAGACCTTTTCTAGAGCATGGCTCCCTTGTGTTCCCACCAATGCAAAGACTTTTTCAACTGATGAATATAAGGAATGGTGGAGCAAAGTCCACGGGAACTTCTTCGAAGAAAATATTGGGAGTTTAATCGCCTCAAAACCGAAGAGAGTGGTACTGAAAGCCAATCGTCCCATCGAGAAAGACGACCGTCCATCCGTGAAGCATACCAATGGAAATTCGAGTGGGCCCAATCTTCCTTCTACTGAGAATCGTGTTGTTCAATCTCGCAAGGTCGATAAGAGACAAGGAGTTATTCTTTTTGATGATGAAAGCAGCAGCAGCAACGCCGATCGTCACTTCAAGAGACTAAAGAAGAATCCCACACCTTCTGAGCCATCAAAGAAGAACATCCAAGCAACAAGTCATCAATCAAGAGATGTTGTTGAAGAGGTTTTTTTTTTTTATTTATTTATTTTTTTTTTTCTTTTCTAAGTTTTCCTGCTTAATCTCAATTTTTCATACTTCGTCTTTCTTTATTTAATTTGCTTTCTCAATGGATCTTTGCAGTTGGAGAAACATCTTTATGGCGCGATGGACAAACCACAGAGCAACCAACAGTCAGTCTCCTCATCCAAACGGTCTGACCATCCGGACGAGCATTTTCAACCATCTCACTGTGCGGCTCATTCGGTACTAGACGGCGAGAAGCTCTCCCTCAAACTTGAGAGGAAGTTTCTCCATGAAGTATGGACCGACCTTCAAGACAAGATTTCTGCCACCCCATCTTCATCTTTATCATCCATTCAAGACGAAGTCTACGTTGTATTGAAGTTCATGCGGAAAATGGCCACTTTGGACATCTCATTTGTGGAGGTAGCCTTGGAAGAGTTTTTTGACAAGGTTGCCTCATTTGATGAGGCAAGATCAAGGTCTTCCGAAAGGCCCTCTAAAGAAATGCTTGCACGTCAACTAGAAGAAGCCAGAGATCGTTTAGGCGCTGCGAAAGGCAAGGAAGAGAAAGAGTCTACTCAAATTCTCACCACCCAAAAAGAGATTGATGATTTGCAGAAGCGAAGGAAAGACTTGATGGATTCTCTAAAACATCACCAAGAGCTTCTCAAAAGTGTTCAAGGGGAAGTCGCTAGCATTGAAGAAGAGATATCCACCTTTGAAAGTAAACTTCCAGCGAGTGACGAGTCGGATGAGAATTTGAAGACTGTGACAGTAGATTTAGAAACTGCTAGAGAAGAGTTAAAGAACTTTCGTTTTCTTGTTTAGCAATGTCATAGGAACTTGATGCAATGACTATTGCTTATTCTTGAAAGATCAATAAAATTCCTCTCTTTGTCATTCTTTTTGCCTCGTTAAAAGTTTGAGACTGCATACTTACTTTATTTCATCCTCAATCAACTTAATAAGAGAACAAAATAATCTTCTTTAAAAATATATGACTGAACTTAGAAATTTATCTAAGCTGCCTACGTACCTTTTAAAAGGATCAAGTCATAACGTAGTTCAAAGTAACATGGATTTGTTTAGAGGGGGTGCCGTACACAGTTTATACTCATGCGGGCCAGGAGTGACTATTCTTTAACTACTTTTAGACAAAGTAGAGTATTAGGTTTAACCACATAACACCTTAGTGGAGAATTAACAGTTTAACCACATATATTCACATTGGTGGAGAATTTTAGCAGTTTAATCACATGCAAAGCTTTTTGGTGATTACCGTTCACAGTTTATACTCATGCGGGTCAGGAGTTTCTTCATTTTTTGTTTTTTTTTGTTTTGTTTTTTTTTGTTTTTTTTTTTTGCTTTTTATTTACATACATGTACATTCACGCATAATAGCGTTTCAAGAACTTCCCATTGATAGGACCAACTACCAGACCGTCTTCGGCTACTACCTTGTACGCGCCATTGGTATAAACATCTCTCACAACATATGGACCATCCCACTTTGGCATGAACTTATTCCCAACACGATGTGTCATCACAATCGGCCTTCTCACAGCAAGAACTAAATCACCAACTTGAAAGGAGCGCGATCGAACTTTCTTGTTAAATGCCTTAGAGAGACGTGCTTGGTAACATTCCAATCTTTGCTGAGCTTCCAGTCTTTTCTCATCGAGAGCCTCCAACTCCTCAAGGCGAAGACGTGCATTTTCTTCTTCCGTCAATCCTTCTTGCAATGCTATCCTCAATGATGGAATTTGCTGCTCAAGGGGAACAACTGCTTCCACGCCATAGACAAGTGCATAAGGAGTGGCTTGAGTTGGTGTTCTATAAGTGGTTCGGTATGCCCACAAAGCTTCTCCAATCCTCTCATGCCAATCTCGTTTTGATTTTGCGACCACTTTCTTCAGCAAATTACACAAAGTCTTATTGAATGCTTCAGCAAGTCCATTAGCCGCAGCGTTATACATGGAAGACTTTCGCTGCTTGAAGCCAAATTTTTCGCAAAGCTTGTCAATGTGACTGTTTGAAAACGGTTTTCCATTATCCGTTATTATATATCGAGGGATCCCATAACGATAGATGATATTAATGCGGATGAAGTCGGCGACATTTTCTTTCTTCACCTCCTTGAGAGGCACTGCTTCAGCCCACTTAGAGAAATAATCCGTTGCAGCCAAAATGTATAAGTGACCACCAGAAGACTTTGTCATAGGTCCTACCACATCAAGTCCCCAAGCATCAAACGGCCATGAAGCAACAGTGGGATGTAACGGCTCGGGTGATTGGTGAATGAAGTTTGCGTGAAATTGACATGGTTGACATCGTTGGGCATAGTCCATACAGTCCTTAACCATAGTGGGCCAATAGTACCCCATTCTTTTGATCCGGAAGTGTAGCTTCGGGCCTGATTGGTGAGCACCACAAATTCCAGAATGAGCTTCCTCCATTGCTTGAATTGCTTCGTCATCTCCCAAGCATCTCAAAAAGACTCCATCAAAAGATCGCCTATAGAGAGTTCCCTTATAATAAATAAAGCGAGGTGCACGCCGCCGCACATCAACTCTTTTTCGCAGATCATCAGGTAGCTTTCCGTACTTCAAGTAATCAACAAGAGGTTGACGCCAATCCTCCTTTTCAATCTCAAAAACTTCAATGGCGTGATTCTCATCTTTCTCATCATCTTCTTCATCATTGAATATTGGCGGTACTACCCAACTCCTACAAACGGGAATATGAGCTTTATCTTTAGGCAAGGTGAGCGCCGAAGCAAGTTTCGCGAGGGCGTCGGCTTGCTTATTATCCTTTCTTGGCACATGATCAATTGTCACATCACCAAGCCATCCCATAAGTCTCTTGGCATAGTTCACATACGGAAGCAACTCAGGTTTCTTCACCTCATACTCTCCAAGTAATTGATTAACCACGAGTTTAGAGTCTCCATACACATTCAAACGTAATTGCTTTATGTCAACTGCCATCTCCAATCCAAGTATAAGAGCTTGATACTCAGCAACATTATTTGAGCAATTCTCAGTCAAGGTAAATGAGTAAGGTAGAACTTCTCCGTTAGATGTCACAAAGACAATCCCAGCACCAGCCCCTTCTCGATGGGCCGCTCCATCAAAATACATCTTCCATGGCGGAGTTATCTCAATGACCAGCACATCTTCATCGGGTAACTCATCAGACAACTCCCACTCAGCAGGGATTGGGTGATCAGCTAAGAAGTCCGCCAAGACTTGACCTTTTACAGCTTTTTGAGGGACATAGATGATCTCAAATTGCTGCAGTTGAAGATACCACCTTGCAAGTCTATCAGAGAGTACGGGCCTCATCATAACATACTTAAGTGGATTGGCTTTCGAGACAAGACGAACTGTATGAGCTTGAAAGTAATGCTTTAACTTTTGGATTGCAAAGATTAACGCCAGGCATAGCTTCTCGATGGGCGAGTAGTTTAATTCATTTGGCGTCATCATCCTACTAAGGTAGTATAAAGCACTTTCTTTTCCATTATCATTCTCTTGAGCCAGTAAAGCCCCAACGGAACGCTCTTGAGCAGCTATATAAAGAATCAATGGACGACCGGGCACAGGAGCAACCAGCACGGGAGGCTTCATCAAGTACGCCTTTATGCTTTCGAAAGCATTCTTGCAAGACTTATCCCATTCAAATGGAACACCTTTCTTCATGAGACGGCTGAAAGGTTGACATCGACCGGCTAAATTCGATATGAACCTTCGAAGATACGCCAGTTTTCCTTGTAAGCTTTTGAGTTCGTGAATATCACGAGGTTCGGGGATTTTCAATATAGCATCAATCTTCGCTTGCTCGATCTCTATCCCTCGATGACGAACAATGAACCCAAGAAATTTCCCAGACTTGACGCCAAACGCACACTTGAGTGGATTCATCTTGAGTTGATATCTCCTTAGCCGTTCGAAAACACTTCTCAAATCTCCAAGGTGATCTTCTCGCTTTCTTGACTTCACAACCACATCATCAACATAACATTCAATGTTTTTGTGAAGCATATCATCAAAAATCCTTTGCATAGCCCGTTGGTATGTAGCTCCAGCGTTTTTCAAACCAAATGGCATCACCTTGTAACAGTATATCCCTTTTGGCGTACGAAATGCAGTCAATTCTTCATCTCTTGGCGACATTCGTATTTGGTTGTACCCAGACGACCCATCCATGAAAGACAACGCTTCGTGGCCTGTAGTGGCATCAATCATGAGTTCAGTAATGGGCAATGGAAAATCGTCTTTTGGGCATGCTTCATTTAGATCTCGAAAGTCAACGCAAACTCTAACTTGGCCATTCTTCTTTCTCACAGGAACGATGCTTGAAATCCATGTGGGATACTTGACTTCTCGAATGAACCCGACCTCGATGAGCTTGTTCACTTCAACTTCAATCAATGGAACCAAATCGGGCCGAAAACGCCGTTGAGCTTGCTTAACAGGCCGTGCCCCCTTTCTCACGGACAAATTGTGCACCGCCACTTTTGGATCTAACCCAGGCATTTCTTTATACGACCAAGCAAAGACATCTTTATATTCACGAAGCAGCTCAATATAAGTCTCTTCCTCATCGCTAGTCAAATGTGCGCTGATAAAAGTTGGTCGAGAATCATCCACGTCTCCTAAGTTGATCTCTTTCAACTCATCAACCGTAGCCTTAACTCCTTCTTCAAGCTCAGCAGGGGCATCCTCTGCGTCTTCTTCATTTTCTTGGGCATCTTCACATATGGTGATATGGTTTACATATGCAACATCTTCAGCAGGGTCGTCAAGACTCTTGAAATCAACACATGTTCTAACTCGTCCGTCTCTTCTAACGACACGAGCCAAACGCAAATTGTCTTCGTTAATACACCCTTTTCTCACCAATGCGGCGATTCTTCGATGCAAGATGCCTTCAGCACTTCGAGGATTTTCTCTTGGGACAAGACTACTCACTTGATTAGATGAGGCGACGCTTTCTCCATCACTTTCTTCTTCATCTCTTACTCTCGTGTGCACGATCGTTCGCGTTTTCTCCTTCAAGACATTACCACTTGAAACAATCAATGTGGTTTGTCTCTTCATTCGTGACGGAATCGAGCTTCGAATCTTGGGGAACTTTCTTTCTATGTTCCCGTTTCTAACCATCATTTGAATACCAAGTCTTTGATGACTAGTTCTTTTGGACTTTAACTCTTGAATGGGTCCAAGCCTTTCAAATACCGATCTTCTTCCTCCATGCTTCAAATGATCAGTGGATGAAAATCCTTCTTCGGACACATGATTCGAATTGACTCGTTTTATAGCTATCCGAACTGGATTTGGTGCTACAAATCCAAGACCAACTCTAGTTTTCGAAACTCCAGCATCCTTGTTTTGAGTTTTTGCTGCTTGGGGAAGAAGTGTTCCCAAAGTACTCACTTCTTTTGGATCATATCCAGATTTGACAAGAAGTTTATAAGCTTTGGGGTCATAATGCTTAGAATTTTGGAGCTTCTCTCCGTGTTCCGTCTTGGATCCTTCAACCGGACGAACAAACTTTCCCGGGGGTTGCGTGGTTGGTTTCTTGGTGTCGAGGTTAGGTAACGGCAACACTAATCCATCCAGAGGGTCCTTCCTAGCGAGATTCTTGGCTTTCTTCTCTTTGGCATCATTTTGTTGTGTAATGAGAACTTCTTTGCCAACAGTCTTAACGTCTTCAAAATAGTACTTAGCATCGGCGAAATAAGACTCAGTTTCAGTAAAAGGCTTATCGTCTCCAAGCACTTTTCTCACTACACCATCCTGGCAGTATTTGAAACATTGATGCCAAGTAGAAGGCACCACTCCATACTCATGCAACCAAGGACGCCCCAACAGCATATTATAAGAGGTTTTGGCATCTATCACATGGAAAAGAGCATTTGAAGTCATCTCCCCGATCACTAACTTCAATCTAATTATACCTAGAGCTCGTTGCCCCCCTTGGTTAAAGCCTTGAATCATCAAACGGCTATTTGAGAGCTCATCTATCGGGACCTCCAGCTCTTTTAGAGTGCGCAGAGATAAAATGTTCACAGCAGAACCTCCATCTATCAATATGCGATTCACCTTTTTCTCACGGGTGTAACCAGTTACGAATAAAGGCCTATTATGTGGTTTTGAGCCCAACATCAAGTCTTCATCCGTGAAGGTGACTGCCGCATCATTGTCTTCATGATCACATCGTTCTTTGTCATCAGTTGACTCATCATCACTTGAGACATCATCTTGCTCACTTGTCACATAACATGAGAAACTTTCATATCCTTCATCGCAGTTCACTATTGAAGCAAAGTTCGCAGTGCCTTTGTCTTCTTCAAGCGATATCTTGCCTTGTCGTGCCAACTGCATAACTCTATCTTTGAAGACGAAACAATCTTCGAAGGGATGACTCACCAAACGATGATACTTGCAGTATTTTGGGTTGTCAACTTGTCCCGCTTCTTCAGGTCGTTTCATCTCCGGCAGTTCGATAAGTTGTTCCCGAATCAAGTCGTCGAAAATTCCAGAAACATCGGAGTCAAGAAAAGGATATTGTTTGGCTTGCATCTCCTTCAAGGTTAATTTTCTTTGCCCCTTGTCTTGAGGGACTTCTTTCTTTTCCACAACTTTTTCACTTGTGTTTCCCTTGAGTTTGATGGGTCTTGCGTTGACCGCCATTGCTTCCTTCACCTCTTTGTTAGGTGCTTTAGAGGAAAACTTGCCCCCTTTCTTGGCTTCATTTCGGTCCTTGAATCTTTGAGGTTCATGGACAGGTGGATTCTTGACTCCGCTTGCAAACATGCTTAACTCCATATCATGTGCGCGAGTGGCCAACTCTTCAAAAGACTTAGGTTGAATTCCTTGCAGAATGTATCGGAGACCCCAATGCATCCCTTGAGTGCACATTTCAATAGCCGAAGCTTCAGACAGTCGGTCCTTGCAATTGAGGCTTAGATTTCTCCATCGATTGATGTAGTCAATAACAGGCTCTTCATCCCACTGCTTTGTAGAAGTGAGCTCAATCATGCTGACCGTCCTTCGTGTGCTATAGAAACGATTGAGAAACTCTTGCTCTAGTTGCTCCCAGCTATCAATAGAATTTTCCTCCAAGTCGGTGTACCACTCGAATGCATTTCCCTTCAATGATCGCACAAACTGTTTCACCAGACGATCTCCATATGTTCCAGCATCATTGCAAGTCTCAATGAAGTGAGCTATGTGCTGCTTCGGGCTTCCTTTACCATCAAACTGTTGGAATTTTGGCGGTTGATATCCAGTAGGCATCTTCAAGCTATCAATCCTTTGGGTATATGGCTTTGAATAAGTTAAAGACGACTTGGAGCCTACATCGAATTTGTCCTTGATGGTTCCCATGATGAACTCTTTGAGTTGGTCAGTTGGTATGACTCCACTTGCAGAAACATGAATTTCTGACGTAGTCTTCTCTTTTTCAGTTTGCTTCACCTCATCTTCTTTAGAAGTTTCTTCATCTTCATGTGTTTCATCTTGCTTGCCCCCAGCACGGCTAGTCTCAGCTTTGTCGACCTTTTCTACCAACTTGGAGATCATGGAGTCTTGATCTTGGACATGTTTCATTAGTGCCTCCATTGTTTTCGCCATGGTTGCAAGTTGCTCTTCAATGGTTGATGCGTTCGTCATCATAACAAGTGCCTCCATTGAGAAAGGTGTTGACGAAACATCGTCTCTTAAATCTTCTTCTTGGTTCAAAGGTGACATGATTTCTTCAACTTGGCGAGAATTTTCTTCCACAGATACACTCTTGTTTTTTGCCATGCTTCTTGTTGTGACACCAACACTTTCGCTTGCAGAACTTGAAGAAATTGACTTGGGAGGAGCCATTGTTGCACTTGGATATCTTGAAGAAAAGAGATGAGAGGTAGAGATAGTCCCACTGGGCGTGCCAGAAATTTGTAACGCAAAATTCGTATTATTGAATTAATAAACACGAGAACTTCGTACAAATGGATTTCAACGGATCAAATGAAATATAGTGGATTCTAAATCTCTATTATTCCTCTGATTAATTTCTTCAAGAACAATCTTCAAGTGGATTTGAGACTTTTGGAGATGAATCTTCAGTTTGATCTCCGCCGGTCTTGAATTTGGATTTAAATAACGTTTCTTCGAGGGCTTGACAGCTTGATCTCGAATCGAACGTCTTGATTTCCCAAGAACGTGAAGAACACGAGTCCTTGGTCTTCGCCGCAAAGTTGATTTTGATCTTCTCTACGCCGGTCTTGACTTTAATAACGCAATTCGGAGGCTTGGCAGCTTATTTCCGGATTGAACGTCGGTTTTGAGCTTGAACGCGCTTGAATCTTCCTTCGAATCTTCAAGAACGCCTTTGGATCTTCAAGAACAGTTGAATCTCGTGGAGAGAATTCTCTAGAGCTCTTGAACTTGGAGCTTGAAATATGAATATGAATTGTGTTTTTTTCACCTTAGGGAGGGTCCCTATTTATAGGTGTTAGGAGAGAGAGTCTTGGAAAAGAAGACTTCATTTTGATTGGTCCATAATTTCCAATATTTATTTATTAAAGAGATAATTAGAAGATGGACTCTTGGAAAAGAAGACTTCAATTTGATTGGTCCATGAATTTCCACTTATTTATCTCTTTAATAATTATTTAAAGAAATAATTATTTATTTTACTCTCCAAGAAAATGACATGTGGCATTCTTTAATTGGCCTTCAAAATATACATGTGGCATTCTTTAATTGGCCAACAATATATATTAAATAATCAATTAATTAACTATTTAATTTAGGAATTAAAATTTGATTAATTTCCCAAATAAAATAGAAAATTATTAAATTGATTTTAACATGAAATTTGACACTTGTCGCCATTTTATTGGCTCAAAATTTAATTGTCTACAGTTGTAATTGATTTATTTAAAATTAAATGACATGTACAGTCTAATCTCTCCAACATCAATAATTGTTACTCCCTGTTATTGTCGTTTTAAGAAGTTACACACTAATTAAGAGTGGTACTATTCACCGCCCCCCATTTTAGTAGTCACCGCCCCTCTTGGACGATTTTGCTCTTTTCATTTTTTCTAAACATCTCAGAGGAAAATGCACGGTGAAATGTCGTCAAATTCCGAGGTACGAAAAATTATGTGTCCGGCCGTCGGAACCGGACGGCTTTTAGACCGTCCGGCCGCCGGAACCGGACGGTTTTTAAGCCGTTCGGCCGGTCGGTCCGGACGGGCTAAAAGCCGTCCGAAAATTCCGGCCGGTCGGACGGGCCCTGTCCGAACCGGCCGGCCAGACGGCTTTTAAGCCGTCCGAAAACGACGGCTGGTCGGAACCGGTCCGTCCGGTTCGGCCGGCCGAACGATTTTTTTTTTTAAATTATTGTGTTATATATTTGAAATAATTATGTTATAAATTAGACTATATTATTATGTTATAAATTATTATGTTACATTTTATACTTGATTATGCTATAAATTGGACGTTTATCGTGTTAGGAGTTACAAATTATTATGTTACATGTTGATTATAATATAAATTGGACGTTAGATATTATCGTGTTACGAGTTAGAAATTATAATATTACATGTTAGTCTTGGTTATGTTATAAATTGACGGACGTTACATAATATCGTGTTAGGAGTAATAAATTATTATGTTACATGTTATAGTTGATTATATTATAAATTGGACGTTAGATATTATCGTGATCGTGTTAGGAGTTACAAATTATTGTGTTACATGTTAGACTTCATTATCCTATAAATTGGACGTTAGATAATATCATGTTATGAGTTACAAATTATTATGTTACATGCTAAAATTAATTATCTTAATTTAACATGTTCTAAAAATATAAATATTGTACTATATAGCAGGAGTCATGGGAAGATTTTGGAGGAGATGGTGTTGATTACAGTCTGCGTTTCGATACCTGTACATTATATAATAGGGCTCAGGACGCTATTGAAGCTGCAAAACACCAGGCAATACTGAATGGTTTCCTATTAATAATTTCGAGCCACAAAAAGAAAACGGTCAGGCTTTTGAAGTGCCATAGAGGCGAACGGTACAGAGGCACATGCGGAAATTCTAGAAAGACAAAAACGAATAAGTGCGGCTGCAATTTTGAGATCAAAGTAAAAAAGGTGTCCGGCGCTCCATACTGGAGGATCTGTAGATGTAGCAATAAAGAGAAGGGCTACCATAACCATACATTTGTTGTGTATCCTGAGGGTCATCGCCAGTTGAGCGGCCTCAGCGCTTCATCTAAGAAAATTGTTCGTGATATGACAGGCGCTCAGGTGGCCCCGGAAAAAATTATGGCCGCGCTGAAGGAAAAGAATCCGGGAGACAACGTTCATGTGCGACAGGTATATATATTTATATCTTATAATATATGTTTTAATTAACTTTTTGAAGTTAATTATTATAATTATTAATTGTTTATATGTAAAAGTTGTTGTAATAATTAATAAATTTTATTATATTTACTAATGTATTATTATTGTGATAGTTAATAATTTTTTTATCAAATTAATCGCATTAATATACTTTTTTTATTTATTAATATAATATTCTTTTTTGTTTTAAATTATAATAATCATTATAATTAACGTTAATCGGTGACAGATATATAACTTTAGAGATAAGCTGCGGAAAGAGAGTTTCGACGATAGAGACGTTTCTTTCCAGCTTATGCATTTGGCCGTGAGCAGCGAGTATACAGTTTATGCAGAATCCGATCCAAAAACGAAAGCGTTGACGCATATATTCATGGCCCATCCTGCGTCGATCAATCTATTCCGGACATATCACTGGTATGTCGGCATAGATTCCATGTATAAAACCAACATGTATGTTACTTTATAAATACTTTATTAGTATGAATCTTAAATAGTGTGTTTGATTTAGTAAACTTTTATTTGATTATAGTTTTTGTCTTCTTGGTCTCATTTGCACAGGTACAAGATGCCGTTGGTCGAGATGATTGGGATGACACCGTGCAACCAGAACTTCCTACTTGCGTATGCGCTCATCAGGGACGAGAAAGAGGTCAGTTACGACTGGGTTCTAGAGAAGTTGAGACTGCTGATAGGCCAAGACGTATATCCTTATGTTGTTGTCAGTGACAGAGAGTTGGGTTTACTCACTCCTATTCAGAGGCATTTTCCTGAATCAGCCCACTTACTCTGCACGTGGCACATCAACAAGGATGTGGAAGCCAGAACCTACAAACTATTTGGGAAGAGTAAGAATTCTCGGAGATTTTCACGCACAGTATGTGGAAGGCGATTGCAGAGGCCAGTACGTTCGATGCCTACACCGATGCCGTTGCCGAGCTGCACGCAAAATATTCGAAGTCCCCAGAGGTGATACGGTATGTGGAGGGCACATGGTTAGGGCACCGCGAGAAGTTTGTGAAGGTTTGGCCCAACCGAGTGACACATTTTGGAAACACAACTTCCTGTAGGGTGGAGAGTGCCCACTCTGTGTTGAAGGAGTGGCTTCAGACGTCCACCGGCGCGCTCGATACAATTTGGCAGAAGATTAATAAGCACATCGATAATCAAGTGACTGAAATCAAGTACGTACTGCAATTTTTAAATGCGTTATTATATTACTGCATTAATTAATTACAATTTAACGTTATGTAACGTATTATCAGGACGGCGCTTGAGGCCTCGAGATCTAAGAAGAATACACGGTATAAGGGAATCCTTTTCACGAGCGTGATACTGAGGGTCTCGCATTACTGTCTGAGTTTATTGGACGCTGAGCTTACGAGGATGCACGGCTTGGGCACCGATGTTTACACTAGCTGCGGCTGTGTATTGCAGCTCACTCATGGACTTCCTTGTGCCTGTCTGCTCCGTAACGCAGTTGATTTCAACATTCCGATTGATCTCGGAATGATTCACCAGTTCTGGAGTACGCTCCCGATATTAGAGCCAGGTAAATTAAGGTTAATGTTTTATTTATAATTTTCTATTCAAATACATTATTTGATTTAATTCATTGACTTTTTTATCGTATACTTGTAGGGACTGGTCATCAGAGCCAGGTGAGCCACGCTGTATGGTCAGATGCAGAGTTCTTTCAGACGCTTGTGAGTGAGGTTGAAACCAGCGATCCCGCGACGATGCGGTACGTGAATCAGTTCATGTACAGTCATCTTTACCCAGACCAACAGGATTATGCGGAACCTGAGGTTAAGGATGACCCGCGAGGTCGTCCCAAGAAAACTAATTCAACTAAGCGTAAACCATCTGCTTTTGAGTACAACAATAGATCGCGAGGTCGGAAATCGAGCCGTACGACCACTTTTTCGCATGGACAGACAAGTTCGTCTTTTCAACAGTCACAAGGGGATGAAGGTCATACATTTTGCTGAGCGTTAATTAAATATTTATATGATTATATAAATTGTGACGTCAAATTATTATGATATTTATTGCAGAGTTTAGACCGACAAATATATTTGGATTTTCAATGTGGCAAAGTATCCCCTGGCATATGTTGGACTACATAGTGAGTTACCTGAATGTGGATGCGGATGGTAACTACGGATTTCGGGTCATCGCGAGTCACGTGTATGGTCACCAGAAGTACTGGGCAGATGCAAGAGAAAGCATTGCGTAGGAGGTCGACAACCACCGTGAATTGTACGAGTACATCTATTTTAAAGATGTCGACGCCGGACTTCGTAAAGAAGATGCAGTATGTAAAAAAGTAACATCATTGCACTAAAAGAAACCGCAATAAATACACGAGCTGTAACACCCCGTTTTATTTTAAAGAACTTACTGAATTTATTTATTAAAATCAGAGTTTATTTTTCGCAAAATCCCAAGTAAAACTTTAACACTCAACGGGCGCTACTTAAACAACTAAAACAAATACACATTTACTCAGATAAAATTTAACAGTTCAAAATGAAATTCCAATTATTCATAATCCTCAAACCCAATCATGCATAATTAAATACTTCAACGGAAAATCCAAGGTCTAACCAACATGTCCAAGGTAATTAAAGCGGAAGCATCATTATTCAAAGTTAAACAAATGATTTATCGAGATAATAAAAGCGGAAGCAAGTAACACACAATCCAACGACCACCACTCGATCGTCTCTCGCTGCCGCTGCCAACCATGCTCAACCTAAAAGGATAGGAAGAGGAACAAGAGGACAGAAAAGTAAATGGGGGTGAGTACAACCATCATACTCACCATCACCGCACAGTATATTTCGCATAAAGATCCATAACCATAAATAATGTATGCATAGAATCCAGATCTAACTCCCTATTAGGCCCTATCGCAAACCTCCTATGTACATACAACAAACCTTCCGACCAGACATCGGCAAGGATGTAACTGGAAGCACTTCCACCCTGGATGCAACGGGCATAGGATATTATCCAGGAGACAGTGAAGTTGAAATACCCCTCCGCTCTACACGGATTCGGGCGTTCAGACAATCCCCTCCGCTCTACACGGATTCGGGCGCCCACCTCCCGGATACGACGGGCAGGTGACTTCCACTGATTATGCATTCGTCAAAGGCACTACCGTCAGGACACTTAGACTAGGGTTCTCACGCATACAGAAGCTATCGCGACAAACATTTATATGAAATAACAAGTGCAATAAATGTAGATTCAACATAAATGAACCCACCTGGTAGCGATCGAAGAAAACACAAAATAAGGTATGCGGCGAGGTCGACTCGTCAAACACCTACATTTGGTAAAATAGCCTTATCAAAGACTATTCTATAATCACTAAGTCTAACTAAGATCACGAAATCATTTAAGCACGCATTAAAACAACGGAAAACACATTTTCAAAAATATCACATAAGTTTTGAAAACTTGACCCGGGCAGCGTTTTAAAAACCGATATAACTTACAGTACACAACTCATATGAACATAAATAAAATTGCATTGGAGTCCTAAGTCATGAATCTACAATTCTTATGAAGGCACTTAAAGAAAATAAGATCATTCAACAAGTGATAAATCAACACACATTAAAATTTGAGTCACAGTCCAAAACTGGGAAAATAAACTTGACCAGACTTCAGTATTTACTATCTAACTGGAGCTACAGTCATGCTTTTGATGAAATTCAAAAACCACATGATAGGCAACTCGATTGTCTACAACTTTGCTGAAGATCCCATTGGCAGATAATTACATTATCCGCGAATTTAAACACAAAACATGTGATTCAATAAATCTGTCGAAACTAACATAATGACATGGACAACACCTCAGTTTTTAACATTTATCTTGAGCTACAGACCTCAAAATGATATGGTTCAAGTCTCAAATAAAATCTTACAAAAGCATCTACAACTTTCATTTAGAACACATAAGCATATGAGATCATTTGAATGGTGCAAAATCGATTAACATTCAGTTACAGATTTCTGCCAACATGATAATTCCTAACTCGTGCATATCTAATTTCATAAAATCGTAACTTGAGCCACAGAGCACATATCAGCATGCAACTTATCTCATTTGAAAGGTAAAAGACAGATCTATAACTTTCATGAAGAGTGTAAGTTCATACGAGCACATTTTGACATGAAAAACAGATCAAACATTAAATCCAATTATGCTGCCGGGTACGGAAAAACTGGGAGTACAACAAATCTTGTAAACATCATAACTTTTTCGATATAGATCGAAATTAAGAAATTCCAAAACCCAGTGAACATACTACATTTCATGTGAAGACCACATTTTCAAATAACCAGTCTCCGTTAGCTTAAAATGCGGCAAAAAAAAAAAAAAAGAACGTATTTTTACATAAAATACCAATGAATACAAAACGGATGGTTCAAAACTCGACAACGATCAATATAATTTCTCGACAGCAAATAAACGAGCACATTGAGGTTCAATACAGCAACAACATGATATTCGATTTCACAAGGTCACGAGCATAACACGACAAATGAAACGACATATACGAAACGGTAATAATTTTAACCAAAATTCGACTTCAAACAAATAATCGGTAATACGTATATGTAATATACGAACACGACCGGAATAACGAGAGGGTTCAAATGAGTTACCCACTTTTGAAAATTCACGAGCTAACGGTGGAAAAACGGGCCGAACGACGGCTCGGCCGAACGGGTCGGAAATCGGCTCGTGAATGAAACTCGAAAATGAAAAGGAACCGAACAAGGAGAAAGGCGAACTCGCGACTAATGAAGATTGCTCGACGGCAAGCTTCGTCTCCCGAGGGGAGAGAGCTTGTAGTGCAGGAGATCACCGGAGTTGCTGCTCGAAGGAAGATCGAATTCGCCGGAAAATCTCACGAACAGAGGTCGCCGGAATTGCTGGGCTCGCCGCTGAGGACTTCGCGAACGGCCGTTGCGCGTCGAACTGAACTAGACGGAGTTGCTGAGGCCGCTGTTCGCGGATGGGGAAGGAGAGCTCGTCGGCGACGACTTGTACGGAAGAGCAGTTGCAGGTCGGGGTGGTCTCGTCGTCGGGCTCGCGGCTGCTGGGGTTTATGCACGTCGGGAATCGCTGCGAGGAAAGTCGCGACGGAGGAGGATTCGTCATGGTGGTCGCCGGAAGATGGTGATGAGGGACGAAGGTGGTGATGGCGAATCTAAGTGACGGGAAGAAATTGAGGGAGAGGAGATGGGTCGATGAAGGTGAGATGGGATCGGTGAAAACAACTTTAAAAAGCAGAAAAACATGTGATGCCAGAGTGATTCCCCGATCAGATGGAGGGATGCTGCGTTTTATTATTATGCAAGGAGACAGATACATGATTGGTATCTATATATATACCTAATATAAAATTTGTATAATCATGTTGACTTTTCTTGGTTTTAAGAGAAAACACACAGCACACACACTCACCTATTATTTGAACCGGGTTTCACGCGGGTATACTCGGGCTCGATTAATCGCACGATAAATAAATAAAAATTGAGAAATATTTATTTATTACATACATTATTTTAAAATAATAATATTAATAACAATAATCTCAATTAATTTGTAAACGGGTTTACGAATCGGCTGGTTTCGACTACTGATTTATCGGGCTCAATCTCTTAAACTCCGAATAATCATAATGCTCGGAAAAATAAAATATGACGACTCGTAAATCTTAAAATTCACGGAACCGATATAATATATATTTATTAGCACACACTAATAAATACATCATCAAATAATTATTTTTCTCTGGCAGTTTAATAAAATAATAATACTATTTGACTCGATATTAAAATTAATACAATTAACAATTATGAGCACATAACCGAAATAGAATTATCGAGCTCGAATAAATAATTTCGGAATAAAATAAAGTAAAATAATAATAAAAATCCCCAATTAAATCCGAAACAAATGGGCCGCTACAAGAGCAGTGAAGGTCAAAAAACAATAGGCTAAAGGACCATTTCGCATAGCTAATAGGAAGGCCACAAATTACATAGATGACACTTGAACAAAGAATGATGCCACCAAACCATAGGGTCGACAAGCTATAGTTTATTTATTTATTTTTCCATAGGGGAATACCAGCATGTTACGTGCTTCATCGTGGATGCCGAGATTCTCCAACTTGCGGGTCTTACAATCATAAAGCAGCAGGTCACCCTTGGAGTCCTGAATAAGCACTTTATCATCCTTGTAAAGACCCAATACTTCTAGGAGATCACCAGCACCAGCAGTAACGTCAAACGTGTCCTCAAGGTACCACCCGTTATTCCATACCCGAATCTCGAAACAAAGCGTATTCTTCTCACGAGTAAAAACACCACTTCTCAACATGTTGTAAACAACAGCCACAAGTGACCCGTGAAGCTCAGCAAGTACAACTTTCACATTGTTCCCAAGCTCTTGGCTTTGGGGTACAGGGATAAGAGCAGGTAGAAACTCCTCATTAGCAAAGTCAAACTGAACAATAGCATCACTGCTCGTGCGACTATGAATATGATAACATAGCCAGTAATAGAAGCCATTTATGTGAATAGCACGGTTTTCATAAGGGTTGAGCAGATGAGAATGAGGATATGGAATCTCCTTCCACAATCCGGTTCCTAGGGACCACACCTCGGACCGGATTTTACCGAAACCTTCATACTTTAATAGGTAAGATCTCACCACCTTATATTCCCAAGGTGCACGAGGATCAAACCCCACGCCCAAACCCCAACAGAAAGCGAATCTTGGTAAAGATGGGGGTGGCCAAACTGCAGAAGGAGGAAGCCGTTTCATCTCGTCTGTTGTCGGGTCCCAAAGAAGCTCATACGGGGGTCCAGGCAATTTTTGACATGTCAACAACATCCATTTGCTGTTGGAACACGCTCGAACGATATAATCCGAGGTGGCCAGATATTCTGGATGGTAATTTTCAGCTCTGAGTCGAGATAAGTTGGGAAGACTATCTGTTACCAATCGGAACGAGTTGTTGTCCGTCGAGATTACGCAGTGATCACAGGTTCCGTTGAGTCCACATCGCACCATAAGCATGAGTTTTTCGTTGTTGTAATGCTTCAAATTGGGGGAAAGCGCCGACGCCGGCGCCGCAGTACTGCCACCTAAAATGCAAACACGATGGAAAATATTAGGTCCGAAAATTTGGGGGAGAAATTTCAATCTGGATTTGGCGTTAGCAAGTAGAATGGAGGTGGTTGAGAGGATTCCCATGGTTCTGTCTAGCCGCAGAGAACTGTTTGAAAGCCCTAGTTTCCCTACACACGCTGTCCACAGATAACTATATTCGTATTTTAACACTCATTCTAACAGACCTAAAAAGTGCAAGCTCAACAGCCCAAACCAACCGCCTATTGAATAACATTTTAATAGAAGGCCGGAGGCCCAACGTTTTAAAAAAACAAAGGAATTTGCATCCCTTACTTCACCATCTCAAAATATATTATAACTGGTACAGAACCCGTGCGATATACGGACTACACAATTTTAAGGCTATTTATTCAGGCTTATAATTATATACATGAATAAAGAAAAATGTACGGGATATATATAGTACCGAAAGCACGAGATATATTTATTTGGAGAATATCTATATATATATAATTGCTAGCTAATCCCATTTAATAAAACATTTAATAAAAATAGTTTTACTTTCCCTCCAAAAGGAGTTACATTTTTTTTAATTAATTACTCATTAATCTCACATTTAAGAAGGTTTTTTATAGTTAAATTTAATTAGTTAATGACTAAATTAAAAAGATTTATTTTAATTAATCCCACATTTATGTTAAGTACAATATTATCTTAATATCTTATCAGTTTTTCAAAAAAATAGTAACTTTTTTCAATAAATTTTATAAAAATTAGTCAAATGTGCTTATATTCATATAAATCAAAAAAAAAAAATTAAATCTTAGATATATAAAAAGAACATCGTTGAAATAACTTGAATCCGCAAGGGTAATTCTATACTCATTATCAATTACTTTAAATTTTTTGTTTATATTAAAAATTAATATTATATTTACTCATTTATATTTAGATGGTATTTTTTTTATTAAGAAGCAAGGACAATCTCTATCAATCAATAAGAGTCAAGGACAAACAATATAAAGAAGTGTTTCCTATGCTATGACATGATCAATAAGAGTCGAAGACAGTCTTTGTCGCACGTCGGCTTACTACTGAAGAGCTCTGCATTTAGTCATGAGCAATTATACGTGGCGCTTTTTAGAGTTACAAGTCAGTGGGGTTTGAAGATTTTGATTTGAGCTGAGGGAGATTTTGACGATAGAAAAACCACGACGTTGTTTTATAAAGAAGTGTTTAAGAATATTTATATTTTTTTTCTTAATTTTTTTCAATGAATTTGTTATGATTTTTACCATTGTTTATAATTTTTATTATTTTTTCATGTATCATATAGTTTTCCGTGCAAATGCACGGGACAAAAACTAGTTATATTATAAGATGCAATATTCAATAAAAGTTTATAATACGCAAGAAAATTGTACAATGTTCAAATACCTGTGCGAAGCACGAGATATATTTATTTATTTTATGATTTGATAATATAAACAAATCTATACTTAACTTTGACAAATAAAACAAATAAATACTTTAGTAAGTATTTAATGTATATACTAAATAGGAATATATTTGGTATAATCAAATACCAAATATAATTAAATAAGTCAAAGTGTACATTTTTATTTGGTATTTGATTTCTTTATTATTAAAATCTTTTTATTATACTTACCTTTTTAAAATAAAACAAATAAATAAATCAATTAAATAAATAAAATATTATAATACCAAAATAGTAATGGCATTTAATGCAGTTGACTTTTCTGGATAGTAAATGTAATAAATAGAATCTCTTTTTATATAAGTATAGATTGTATAATACGGAAATAATAATGCAATAAATATTGTTGACTTTTCTTTATACTAAATCTGGTAAATAATATACCTTTTAATATAAGTATAGATTAGGCTAAAGTACATATGGACGAGTAAAAGTAACGTTAGTACCAATATGACGAGATTCAAAAGTTAATCACAGTTATACCAACTACCAAATCCTTCAATTTTATAACCCAAGAAAAAGAACTTCCCCCGCTCGCTCGCTGTGTAGCTGTCTTCCTATGAGCGCAAAAAATGGAAAGCAAATGGGTGGTACTATTTACCGCCTCCATTTTATTACTCACCGCCCCTCTTGGACGATTTTGCCCTTTTCATTTTTTCTAAACATCTCAGAGGAAGTGTACGGTGAAATGTCGTCAAATTCCGAGGTACGAAAAATTTTGTGTCCGGCCGCCGGAACCGGACGGCTTTTAGTCCGTCCGGCCGCCGGAACCAGATGGATTTTAAGCCGTCCGGCAGGCCGGTTCGGACGGGTTAAAAGCCGTCCGGTTAGTTCGGCCGGTCGGACGGCTATGTCCGAACCGGCCGGTTGGAACCGGTCTGTCCGGTTCGACCGGCCGGACATAATTTTTTTTTTTAATTATTATGTTATATATTCGAAATAATTATGTTATAAATTGGACTATATTATTATGTTATGAATTATTATGTTACATTTTAGACTTGATTATGCTATAAATTGGACGTTAATCGTGTTAGAAGTTACAAATTATTATGTTACATGTTGATTATAATATAAATTGGACATTAGATATTATCGTGTTACGAGTTAGAAATTATTATATACATGTTAGTCTTGGTTATGTTATAAATTGACGTTAGATAGTATCGTGTTAGGAGTAACAAATTATTATGTTACATGTTATAGTTGATTATATTATAATTGACATTAGATATTATCGTGATCCTGTTAGGAGTTACAAATTATTATGTTACATGTTAGACTTCATTATGCTATAAATTGGACGTTAGATAATATCATGTTATGAGTTACAAATTATTATGTTACATGGTAGAATTAATTATCTTAATTAAACATGTTCTAAAAATATAAATATTGTACTATATAGCAGGTGCCATGGGAAGATTTTGGAGGAGATGGTGTTGATTACAGTCTGAGTTTCGATACCTGTACATTATATAATAGGGCTCAGGACGCTATTGAAGCTGCAAAACACCAGGCAATGCTGAATGGTTTCTTATTAATAATGTCGAGCCACAAAAAGAAAACGGTCAGGCTTTTCAAGTGCCATAGAGGCAAACGGTACAGAGGCACAGGCGGAAATTCTAGAAAGACAAAAACGAATAAGTGCGGCTGCAATTTTGAGATCAAAGTAAAAAAGGTGTCTGGCGCTCCATACTGGAGGATCTGTAGATGTAGCAATGAAGAGAAGGGCTACCATAACCATACATTTGTTGTGTATCTTGAGGGTCATCGCCAGTTGAGCGGCCTCAGCGCTTCATCTAAGAAAATTATTCGTGATATGACGGACGCTCAGGTGGCCTCGGCAAAAATTATGGCCGCGCTGAAGGAAAAGAATCCGGGAGACAACGTTCATGTGCGACAGGTATATATATTTATATCTTGTAATATATGTTTTAATTAACTTTTTGAAGTTAATTATGATAATTAGTAATTTTTTATATGTAAAAGTTATTGTAATAATTAATAAATTTTATTATATTTACTAATGTATTTTTATTGTGATAATTAAAATTTTTTTATCAAATTAATCGCATTAATATACTTTTTTATTTATTAACATAATATTTTTTTTAAATTTAATAATCATTATATTTAACGTTAATCGGTGACAGGTATATAACTTTAGAGATAAGCTGCGGAAAGAGGGTTTCGACGGTAGAGACGTTCCTTCCCAGCTTATGCATTTGGCTGTGAGCAGCGAGTATACAGTTTATGCAGAATCCGATCCGAACACGAAAGCGTTGACGCATATATTCATGGCCCATCCTGCGTCGATCAATCTATTCCGGACATATCACTGGTATGTCGGCATAGATTCCACGTATAAAACCAACAGGTATGTTTCTTTATAAATACTTTATTAGTATGAATCTTAAATAGTGTGTTTGATTAAGTAAACTTTTATTTGATTATAGTTTTTGTCTTCTTGGTCTCATTTGCACAGGTACAAGATGCCATTGGTCGCGATGATTGGGATGACACCGTGCAACCAGAACTTCCTAATTGCGTATGCGCTCATCAGGATCGAGAAAGAGGCCAGTTACGACTGGGTTCTAGAGAAGTTGAGACTACTGATAGGCCAAGACGTATATCCTTATGTTGTTGTCAGTGACAGAGAGTTGAGTTTACTCACTCCTATTCAGAGGCATTTTCCTGAATCAACCCACAAGGTCGGTAATCAAGACCGTCTCCTCCAAAATCTTCGACCGGCGTCTGCAATATATTACGATGTATGTTAATAATTATACAAAATAATCAATTATAACTTCTAGCATAATATCAATAAATTTTATTTTTTAAGATAATCAATTCTAATGAAGATGTTATTATAATAATTAGTACAATAATACTAGTAACTATACTAATTACTATGTTAGTATAATAAAAAAATATATATTTGTAATTAGTATAATCATAATGAATTATATTACTAATAATATAATTTATATGAATTATACTACTTATAATAAATTATATTAGTTATATTAGTATAATTATATTATATATTAGTAATTACTATTATAAGTTATAATAATCATACTAATTACTATTATAAAATATATAATATATACTAACTTAATAATTTATACTAATATAAGTTTTTTCATATTATAATTAATTATATTTTATATTATAATTTATAGTAATTACACTAATTACTAATATAATTTTTTATACACTAATATATACTAATATAGTAATTAGTATAAATA
>BKCP01005183.1:2221828-2235448 GCA_008636005.1 Striga asiatica | reverse complement strand
GGGGTAAGGGACGTGCTTTTTTACAAATTTCAGATTTTTTTTTTTTAAAAATGACAAAAGTGTCAATTGGGTGTGCAGTATTTAACTAACACTCTTTCACAATTCAAAAAGATACTACAGGGCAATTTTTTTTCCTGTATTTTGGCTCGAAAGCTTAGCAATTACATTAGATATTTATTTATAGTATACAGAAAAGCTATCTGGTTCAAATTAACAAGGCGAACCATTTTGACATCACTCGTTAGCAACAGAAAAAAGGCGTTAAGGTTATGATCATAATCTCATTTCCAACTCTTTCCTGGAACCATTATTCACTTTAGATTTCTCATTTTCTGCTTCTGTATGTGCTTTCTTCTTCTCGACTTCCATTTGCTTGCGATTCTCCTCATGTGCACGACTGAACATCCTCACAAAATTTAGTAAAGTTGAAACAACTGCACAAATGCACTTAGGTATGTCAAAACTAAAAATAGTTGAGATAGTTGAGAAATTAAGAATTACAAGAATACCTTGTTCAAACGGGCAGCGAACTGGGTCTTCACCGAAATAAAGAGCCAATGCATCTGCATTCCTTCCCTATATAAAACTCAAAGTTCATCAGATTAAATAGTCATATATATTGAATATGTGCATATATCTCATATATGAACAACGGTTTACTAAGACTAGTAAGGATTTACCGCTACAGAATAGATTGAAGCCAGTGCTCTAACTTCTGCTTCAGCACAGCCATAAAATTCCTTCAGAGTCTATACGAATATCCATAGAAACGATTATTAGATAGAAAAAGAGAATTGTTGTGAAAAGAAAAACAAATTTGAAGAGCAGAAAATTGCACACTAGAACTTCAAATGAATCGGAAGAAAATTAAGGATAGATGTTACACAAGAGCAATCATAACTCACTCATAGCTTCGAAATACTTTTTTAATTTTTTAACAACTTGCCCCTTATTAAATATTACATTTTGTCACTCTTCCAGTTGAGTTACCTTGCAGAAGTACTCAGAGACAGCTCCATCTTTCTCGGAAGAATTTAGTTCATGAGAAACTTTTTCAAGCCCTTTACTGAGGGCTTGCATTTCCTCTGCCAAATACTTTAGCTGAATCTGTAACAGATTTTTTACCACGTAAATATACTCGATTCTATTAAAACAAATAGCAAAAACATTGCAAGGAAAGAAAGAAAGAAGATTAGGTGTACCTTTGTTGCGGCTTCTAAACTTGCAAGGTCTTCATGAAAATCCAAAACTTCTGGCAACTTTTCAGAAAGAACCTTGGGATAGATACAAGCTATGTGTCAGCATGTCGTTAATGCGATTTTCAACACAGTCTTCTATTGTGTGATTTCAGATTCAGTGTCGTCTACTCAAAGACAGTAAACAATATAATAGCAATGAGAGAGAGAGAGAGAGAGAGAGGTATCAGTAGCAAAATATGGCCTAATTAAATACCTTACACAGATAGTGTAAAAGAGTCAGCTTATTGTTATGTGATCTCGTTTCACTAAGTTTTAGGAGACTATCCAGACGAAATCCCACAGCAGAACCTGAGGGAAAATGGAGTCACAAAATTTTAAACAAGGTATAGGAAAATGAAAGTTTAACATGAAGTAAATGGTATAATCTGAAGTTACCTCTTGCTGTTCCGTGATTTAATGCATTTCCTAGTGAAAGGATACTTTGCATGATCCTTTTCAACTTGACAGAATTTCTGACCTGAAAAATTAAGTTTCAGTTGGAATACACTCATTGTAATAATAAATAAAAAAGTAGACAAGTAAAAACTATAATTACTGGCCTCTTGAGATGCAGAATTCACAATATTCAAATTGTTTCTCAAATCTGACAACTGCAAGAGGTGGAAAGGACTGATATTTAAATCGGTAATTAAACGATAGAAATTAATACATGAGATGCGCAATCTACATTGTCTTCTGACCTGGGAGAAAAATTGAATTTTAAACGAGAAAACTCTAAGCTTCGACTCTACACGTGGAACTTTCATCAACTCCAAGAAAAACTGCAACAAATGGGTTTTAAAAACAAAAAATGAGCCTTGGGTTTTACCATTTCAACTAGATTAAAAGATTATAACTGTGAAACTATATACTGAACGTGCACTTTGAATGAATGGTAATATCTACCTGTTCACACTTTCCAAGGTTCTCCCTTTCGCCATTGTAGTTCTGGAAGAAATAGTACAGTTAAGACATGGCTGTAAATATGAAACAATCAGCTTCTAAAATTGGTTATCTGAATGATAACCTGCTCTCATTCTAATTACTACTCAATAATAATAAGTAAAAGAAGATAATTGAATTATATTCGCCATTATAGAAGAGCAGGACAAAAGTACCTTAAGGAGTTCTATCTCTTCTTTGGTTGGACAAAATTTTATCAGGTTATCAACCTGATCGATATCCAATGCTGAGTCATCCAAAGCAAGAACCGAATTCTGTGAAAGACGGTACAGAATAAAAGAACATTTAAAAATATATCACTGTACAAGAACTATTTTGTCAAAATATTGGATTTTGATTTGGAGGAGAGAAAAAGTCGATAAAAGAAAATCTTTTAGAGTGAAAAAAGTCTTATGTAGAAGGATATAACACACAGGATAAAGAAATCAGGAAACACAATGTATAAAGAATTGTAAAAAAATTCAAGAAAACAAAATAAGATAAAGAATTGTAATTTACTATAAACCCTGATGATTAATGAAACTCGCCGCTGTTGATTTTAATAAAAGTACTTGAAATTACTAGAGAAAAGACACAGCTACTTGACAGAACAAAGATCACATGTTGGCTAAAGTTCAGTCAGGCATTAAGCTAGAAAGTTGAAGTAAGGTGTACAACTTACCATCAAATCCGACAAGGGAACCTTGACTTTTGTTAGCATAATTTCGCAGTTGTACGCTCTTCGGAGCTCGACCTGCAGAAAGTGCATTTAACTTGGAAAGAAGCCAATGATATAAAAAAGCTCTGTGAAAAAAAGTAAATTAAGTACAGAAAGTACCAAATGAACTTTGTTTGGTTTAAGCCCTGATCCACGCCTATTCATTTTCCTGCCATTATCCCCGTCATCTGAATTCGTAACAATGGTCGAGAATAAACTTTCGATTTCAGAAATATCCAGCTCAAGAACTCTACAGAAAAAGAAACAAGTGAAGACTTAATTACCTTGGATGTCATAATCTGATAAAAATTATTAAATGATAACTCACTTTGAAGCCTCTTCAGGTTTTTGTGCCTCGGCCCACAAACTGCCCTGAACAGCTCTTGTTAGCTTCAACCAGTGGTAAGCCCTGAGAGGTGCCTTTCTTGATTGAACTTGAGTTTGAGTTCTCATGCTTGCTCGTGATTGCAACTTTCCCTTCACACTTTGAAGATAAGTGGGCCCGCCTTTCGAAAGTGGAGTTGGCGGAGGTGGAACAACTTGTCGGCTCTTAGCTGGCGGCAATGCTGCATGCTGAGGTGGCGGCGGTGGAGGAGGAGGAACGGATTTCGGTTTTCTTGAAGTGTCAGTAGGGGCCACAGGGTTTTCTTGACATGAAACGGATGCTGACGTGGACGGACGCTGGACTTTTCTGTTGCTGAATTCGGTATCGTCGTGCAGTAGAGCTGTTATACCTAGTGCTGAGATTGTTGCACCTCGGTATCTTGAGTTGGGAGAAATTTGAGATATTCGTGGGAGTATAATTTTGGACTGAGCAGGCCTATGTACAAAAATGTGTTGCTTGCTCGAATCTGTCTTCTTTGGCGTGGAATCTGAATCGTCACTTGATTTTACCATAAGCTTTGCTTGTGGAGAAGTTGTGCTGTTTTCAGAAGCTCCATTTTTTGGACTCACTTCAAGTGATTGATCATCTTTGTTAACAAGATTACTAGAAGCACTGGAAATTTCATGCTTTTGAACAGTCTCAGCTTCATTTTGGAGAAAGACATTTTCGAGTTTTTCATCTCTGCCACTTGGTGGAGAAGTATTTTCAAGATCATCTTTGTTAACACACTCGAGCACAACATCACCTTGAACAGGACAGTTGACATTAACTCGAACCAGATCAAAATCCGCCTGTAACAAATTGCGACACACAGAAACAAAATCAGGAAACAAGTTTCTCATTCTTCAGAAAAGAGCGAAAATATATAAATAAATTACTGTATCTAGTTTTACTTAGCAAATTAATAAAAACAACTTTACAAGAACAACAAGGAGCTTTGAATGAGCATACAAATCTGCGTGTCTAACAAATTCAGCAACATTTGGACGTATAAATACATGAGATGCAGCAAACCTGTCTGAATAGTCTCACGGCTTTACTCTCTTTGGGCACTGAAAAGAGCATTTTACATATCCGATCAGCAGCTGCAAAAGGATCCGACCCGTATATCCTAAATATGGGCCCACGAGACCACTCTCCATACACATTGCTTGATATCATGTCCAATATTTTACTCTCATCAGTACATTGCTTGTTATAAATCAAGAACGTTGCAAGCATGAAGGCTAATACCAGAAAGCAACCGTTTTCACAATGCATCAACAGTAAATTCCTCTTCCCAGATGAAATCCATTTACGGCTCGAGCTCAAGAAGTGTTGGATTGTTTCCAGTGGGACTGAAAGGCAGCTTTTACTTTGGCAATGGTAGTTTATTACGGTCATACCATACTTAGGAAGTGTGTTAATAATTTGAGTTTGGTGATTTTCATCTCCAAAGTTCTGAACCATGAGTGAGGACTCGGGGAAGTTTTCGTGTAGTTGTTCCAAAGTATGCCCGATATAGGCTCGATACTCATGAAGGTTTGAAATGTTTGAGGTCAAGCAGCAATTAAATACTGCAAAAATCACAGTACCAGCCATTCAGTACTTCTGAAGATTTCCAAAATTTCAAGATTTTATTGAAAAATAACATTAGGATCATTAAGGACATTCCCAGTTAAAGATAAATAGGAAAAAGTAACAAGAAAAATAAAGGAATTTTTTATATATTTGAACACCGCAAATAAATCCAGGTTTCAAGAAAATTTACTTTAAAAAAAATACATTCAACACATTTCATATCCATCCAAATTTTCAAGAAAACTTACAAAATCCATGGATAAAGCAAACAATATTAGTAGTTAGTCAACATACCAAAAACCCTTTCAGAGATCTCCAAAAGTCCTTCAGGCAGCTTACGGTGGGAAATTTTGCCAGAAAGCGCCATTCTTGCACCAAAATTTCAACCTCAAACACCCACAAATGCAAACCCTGTATCAGTTCAAGAAAAGACACGCATTGCAACAAAATGACAACTGCCCCACATTACAAAATCTGGACAAAAACAAGAAAGCCCAGAAGACAAGTTAAGTCTGCATAACAAAATAACATAAAAAGGTGGCTTATTTGGGCAACATTTTATCCTTTACATTCAAGAAAGTGAAATCAGAAGGCAGAGGTGCTACTGGTTTTGCTGGGGCTGTAAGAAACACTTAATTTCTTTTCCATGTGGATACATTTCTTCACACTCACACTTACTCTGTGTTTGTTGGGTGCTTCTGTTAGTGTCTTTTTGATGTGTGTGACTGAGCTCGCAAGATTAGTTAAGAAACTTGGCTTTCAAAGGGAGGAACCCAAAAGACAAGCGCGTGGGGAAAAAGGCTTCTCCAAATTCATTCCTTTTGTTTTTTTCTCATTTTCTTGCTAAGATAACAAGATTTGGTATTTTGGTATTTTGATAACAAGATCTGAGTGCTTTTTTTTTTTCGCTGCGAATCTATTCAGTACATAGCAGGGATTTATGTGTGGGTGTCGAAATCATTTTGGTGCGTAACATAATTAGATGTCTGATAGTTCCTTTTATTCTATTGTCACTTTCATGCTTCATGCGCACGTGTTCCTAGGAAAAATAGATAAGGAATCTTGATCGACTATATAAGACAGCAATTAGGAATCTATTAAGGAATTGATCTTAATTGGAAAACACACAGAGAGAAATAACACTCGCCTGTATCAGTTAACAATTACATTTATCTATGATATTCCTGTTTTATGTTGTGTTTGTTGTAAATAATTATTTGTGGACATTGGTTAGTGTTGATGTACAATGGTTATTTGTGGACATTGGTAAATGAATGAATAAAGTACGATGTTTTACAATTTTCTCTCTTTCTTCATTTATATGCTTTTCTCTCCTTCGCGAGAAAAATGTAAATTTGGTCCCAAAACTTTTGTTGTTTCTCATATTTGGTCTCAAGCACGTCATTATGGTTCTTTTTTAATTTTCGTTTCAAAAATGGTCACACGTCCGTCAAGATTGACGGGGCTCATGTGAGGACGTTAGATTGGACCAATTTTGCAATCTTTTTGACCAATTTTGCAATGTTTCAAAAAAAAGAACGAGTTCTTCAAGTCTCTTTCATTCACTCAAAGCCGAAATGACATAATAAAATTAATATTTTTAAAAATATTGCTAATTAAGTGGTATTTAATTTATTTTTTAATATTTTTACTGTCATTACTTAAAAAATATTGGCAATTATTTGAATATTATTTAAATTAAAGAATAAATAAAAATAATATTATTTTAATAAAATAAAGCAAACCAAAAGACATAATCCAATTTATCAAAATAAGAAAAAATGTGAGTATGCTTACAATAATACTATTCCGTCTACACTTTTAAATATTAGTATAATGTGATAATTTATATATATATCCTTACAAATTATAAAATAATACGAATTAAGAAAAAAAAAACTCAATCTAAACTATTTTTTTATGCTGTTTATTCTTATTTTAATAATTTTTTATTTATTAATTTGATTTTGACAACTATAAATTGAAAAATCTATTTATTTATGCAAATTACATCTACTTAAAAAATTTCAATTTTAAGCATAATAAAACAAAATTTAGCATTAAATTAAGTGAAAATAGACATTTGCTCCCACTTATTTATAGTAAAATATATCATATATTTTTTTGCATCTCATTTATCATGAACTAATTAATAAAATTATTTTATACACCTTTTGTTAAGTTACCCAATTAAAAATCATTTTATGTAAAAAAAAATCAAGTTGAACTTTAATTCACAATAAAAAATGTGAAAGAATTGTATGTTAGTTATATTTAGTTTTTATAATTTATTAAAAAATAAACTAAATGTATTGTTAGGAAAGAATGGTAATATACCTTTTTAACATTTACTAAAAAAAATTTGAACAAAATGTTTCTAATAAAAATAAATTTAAATAATTTTTATCACTTACTCTTTGAGAAAATTGTAAATTTGATCCCAGAACTTTTGTTGTTTCCCACATTTGGTCCCAGGCTATAAACGTTGACTGTTAAGTCTTGACGGAGTGGGACCATTTTGGCAACAAAAATTCAAAAAGGACCATACTTGGCGTGTTTGGAACCAAATGTGGGAAACAGCAAAAGTTCTGGGACCAAATTTATAATTTTCTCCTCTTTCGCTATTACCATATATTTGTATGTGCGATCTCTGTATCTCAACACGTTATTAGTCTTAAGTTATCTTAGGTATGTATATCCCTAATTTTATGTACATATACTTGGTTGATAAAGAGTATATTCACTACAATATTTGTCTCATCTATTTCATATTATAGTATCAGAGCTTTTTTTTTTTTCGNTTTTTCCGTCAAATATGATCGCTCACATCCATTCGGATTAATAATCGTGATCAATTCCGTTCGTCGTCGCCATCGCGGTCTGTTGCTGCTCGAATATGTCTCCACGTTGCACGAGTTATCGTCTGCCGATTGCGTCTCAGCCCCCGTCCACGTCATCGGTCGTCGTCAGCAGCATCCCGTCAACAGCAGTCCGCAATTGTTGTTTGGGCTTGTTCTGTAAAAGCGCGGTTGCTTTCCGTAAAGTCATCCGCAGATACTCATCGCAAATGAAGAAGGAAAAAAAAAGTCCAAAATTGTGTCTAAGATTAGCAAGTTTTTTTGTAACTTCTTCAATTGAGATTTTGGGATAAGGATTCACGAAAGCAGTTAAATGAATTGTTAATTAGCCGTTCTAGTTTGTTCTCTTGTTACGAAAAATTATTGAGAACGAGTGCTTGAACTTGTCGATTAGTCAAATCACTTAACCAAACAATTTCTTGCTTGATAATTGCATTTTCGAACCAAAACGGATATCCCCGACTCCCTACCTTCTTAAATTCTGATTGTTCTTCGTTGTTGCTTGCTATTTCAATTGCTTAGTTTAAATTCTCTTGTAGTTGATAATTAAATCCAAATTAAATCATCTGAATTAGAATGTTTAGGAATTGTATTTCTTTTATTTGTGTTTGAATAAACGTGCATAATAATCCGGCTGACCTTCCTCGAGAGACACGACCCGGTGTTCGAATCTTTCGATTCTACTCTGGAAAAATATTCACAACACTGGTGGTTGTCCATGTGTTTTCATTGTGGCCGAATGGGCCATCTTGTCGTGACATGTTTCGAGATTTTTGGATTCTCAAAATGGTTTGGATCCGGTGGTGGTTGCGGTCGTTCGTTTAGTGGAGGCCGCCATGGTGGAGCTCGCAACAAAGGTGGTGCTCGTGTAAATGTGGTCATCTTCGGTGACATTGGTCATTCGTTTGTTGTTGATTTTGTTGGTTCTTTCACTACTAGTGGCGCTTTGAGTGATTCTGATCGTCTTGCACTTAGCTGTTTAACCAATGACCAGTGTGCACACATTGTGACTTTAGTTAATCTCACTAAACAGGACACTCACTTGTCTGGTAAGAGTCATTTATTTGATTGGATGTACGACTTTGGGACGACTCATCATATGACATATTTCATAGATTTTATTTCCAATGTTCGGGATATTCCGGTCCGTCCTGTTCAATTGTCGAATGGTTCTTTGACTGCAGCTAGCAAGACTGGGACTGTCTATTTGGGATCTCATGTTACCCTTTATGATGTTTTATACGTTTTCAGTATTCGGTACAGCTTGATCTCTATATCATTTGTTGGCTTGTTCTGACTGCATCACCTAGTTTACTAACAAATTTTGTGTTATTCAGGACTGAACTTCGAGGATGGTGATTGGCACGGGTGAGCAGTTGGGGGATCTCTAGTTCTTTCGAGGAATGGTGTCTACTATAATTTCTTGTGTTCGGAAGGTTTCTGTAGATGTCTGGCATCAACATTTGGGTCATCCGTCAGCTCAAGTATTGTCGCAGCTTCCTATTATTGATTTTAGTTCTCGTAGTTTGACTTGTGATGCTTGTTTTCGTACTAAACAACATCGTCGTAGTTTTCCTCTCAGTCAGACTGTTAGTCATAAGATTTTTTATTTGATTCATTATGATTTATAGGGTCCGTATCATATTCTGTCCTTTTGTGGTGCATGGTATTTTCTTACTATTCTAGATGATTCTTCTCGTGGGACATGGATTTATTTATTACATGACAAGACATAAGTTGCTTCTACTTTGTTGATTTTTTTCTATGATTAAGCGACAATTTGGTAAATTGGTGCATGTTGTTTATAGTGATAATGGGAGTGAATTCATGTGTTTAACCTCTTATTTTCATCGTGAAGAGATCTTGCATGAGACTTGTTGTGTTGGCACCCCTCAGCAGAATGGGCGCGTGGAACGCTAGCATCAGCATATTCTCAATATCTTTCTTGCTTTTCGCTACTGGGCTTATCTTGCTTTATGCTACCAGGCTTATTCTCAATATCTCCCTTTTCTGGGATATTGTGTTCTGACTGCAGCTTATCTGATAAATCGGACTCCTTCTTCGGTTTTACATGGTAAAACCCCGTACGAGATTCTTTATGGTACCGCTCCTCACCTGTCTCATTTAACTTTTTCTGGTTGTCTTTAGTACGCTCATAACTAAGAGCGTAATGGTGACAAGTTCTCTTCTCGGAGTCATCATTGCCTATTTGTCGGTTACCCATTTGGGAAAAAGGATGGAGTCTGTATGATTTGGATCGTCAGATTTTTTTTGTTTCTCTTGATGTGAAGTTCATTAAGCCATTACGTCTTGTTGTGCTGGTTTTTTCTGCGCCGGATAATGGTAAGAATCTTCCGGTTGTCTCTTTACCGCATATTTCTCCTGATATTAGGTCTTCTTCCACTAATGTGAGCACGTCCGATGACAGGGGGCTCCATTATTGTTACCCCTTCTGCGATTCAAGCGGAGCCCTTGGGTCGTGGTCATCGGGCTAAGGTTTCTTCCACTTGGCTGAAGGATTTTGTGGTTGATAATTGTCCGGCCCTTGTCCATATTTATCTATCTACAAAAATTTTTAAAGTTTAGAAAGAATCTCATATTATGTGGATTCTTGATAGCTATTTTTTTGTACACATTCCATGAACAATTAGTTAAGATAAACATTGGAAAAGGAAACAAATCATACTCCCTCTATTTGAAAATGTATCATTTTAGTTTTACAAAAGTAGAATTACAAATTTAACGAGAATGATTATTTTATCCTTATATAAGACTTTTATAAATATTTTACATCCGATTTTTATATTATTTTATTTATTATCCCTTTTTAACGGAGGGAGTAAAAAGATAGTAAAAAGTAAATATCATACAAATTAATATTGAATAAGAAATAGTTCGATAAGACAAAATCACACAACTTATTTACAAATTGATGAGATATAAATTTGAATATAAAATCTATGTCACACAACAAATTGATTATAATTTTGAATATAAAATGATATTTAAATTTTAATATAAAATTAATCTATGATTTATTTGAATGTAAAATCTAATCATACAAAAAAGTTAATGAATAGTTATATATATACCCATTTTATTTTATTAGTTGTATATGTACTAATTTTATATTATCTTATTTTTAATTTTTTCTTTCTAAAAAGACAAAGTCCTAAAGAATATAAAAAGTCTCATTAAAATATCATATAATTGTGGCTTTAAAAATGTTTAGAGAAGAATTTTGACTGCATATGAGTTATTAAAAGATCAATTTTTATAAATTTAATATAAGAATTTTGATTCATAAAATTTAAACTCTATAAACTTAATAGATAACAGAGTCCAACATCACATACTCAAATAAATTTAATAGATTTAAGGATATCGAACATCATAAATCAATATGGGATAATGTTTAATATTTTTTTAGATATGATTTTTTAATAATAGTTTAGAAAAATTTAAGCGATTTCACACATTTTTTTAGAATAATATAGTACATTTTAGGTGTTTTACACATGTTATATATTAATTTACATATTTTTACACATCTTATAACATTTTAAATGTTGTTAATATGTTATATAGACATGTTGTACAATGTTGTTCGAAAATTATTTTTCATCAAACATTTTCAACAAATTAACATATTATATTACATATTGACCCTATATTTTTAATTTATAAATATTTGTATCAATACATCAAAGTATTAACTTCACCGTACACTTTTATACAGATTGATTCATTTTTGTATTTATCTAACTATCATTTAATTTATGCTATATAATAATTTCATATTGTGTCGTCGGTCCAAATAAAGTTAGACCAATTAATTATGTTGAATCCAACACAGAAACAATGTGACTTTACTATTTTCAAAATATGTTTGTAATTTTTCATCATCCAAATTACAAAGTTTAATGCGAATCTTAAATATTTCATATTTATTAAATATATATATATATTTTTTTTAAAAAAAAGCAAGACGATTCATATAATTAAGTTTGTCATATATCATGTGTTAGATGTTATTGATTTGGTTGGGGACACTCATTCTATCCAAATAATTAATATATATTTTTTCATATTTTATATTTCTTTTCTTGCAATAGTGAGATGTTAAATATAAATAATTATGTTTAAAATAAAATTTTAAAAAAGATTTTTAGTAACAATCCCTCTGTGCATGGCACGGGCTGCACACTAGTTGAGGATAGTGAGATTGAGTAATTGAGTTAGATTTTGAGTATGTATTGCATACAAATTGAAAAAAAATTATAAACAAAAAAATCTTTGTAAAGTTATATTAAGTAATGTAGTTGTTTATGTTAGTTATTAGCATTTAAACTTATTTATTGACTTTATGTTGCACTTAATTTTACTTAAAAATCACTTATATTTTAAATGGTTAGTAAAGTGCTGTCATACTAAAAATGGAAATTCTGAAAAATTATTTTATTTTATTCATTAATTTAGATAAAAAAGAATATTACAAAAAGTTCCATACGCAATTCCTGCAAATTGTAAAAATTGATCAATTGCTTAGTGGAAACGCTTCATACATTAATTATTACATTTTTCTCTTTTTAAACAAAAGTTGATTATAAATGTGAATACAGACGTTGCAATTTGAAGCGTTTTTATTGTCATGTTTTTTTATTCAATCCGCAATTGGAAAAGCTGTGTAGCCACACGTTTTGAAAATTTAATGTAACTTTTTGCAAATATAGTGATAATGATGATAATATTTACTATATTCAAGTCTCATTCTTTTATCTAACATGTCAATGACAAAATCTTTTTTATTCATTTTCTATAATCATTATATTCTTAAAACTACTTTCATTCCATCGCGTAGATCATAACATAAATCTAGTACGCCATGATTCATATGTAATGAATGGTATGCTGGACAAAATTAGTCAATCATGGGAAATGATGCCCCGTGATAATATTGGGCTCTCCTGAGAAAAACGAGATACAATTCTATGAAAAGTTTCAAATTTTATGATGATAGTGAGGGGAAGAAATACAAAATCAATAGAGGTATTGACCATCCTTCTACATTTTGAACATGATATTAATTAGCAAAAGATCAAAAATTCTAATTATGATATTGGGAAAGGGTAAAACAAAGTATTGGTCTAAATTTTGTTCTGTTCCCTAAATGGCATGATTGATATAATGAAATGGAATTTCGTAGGAATGTAATGAATGGAAGAATGGAATGATTATGAGAATGAAATGAAACAAGTTTTATCATTGATGCGTTTGGTATGCAGAAAAAATATGACTTGAATGGAATGACATTATCATTTCTTATTATAAAAATAAATAAAAACTTTCTTTAAAAAATAATATACTTTTAATAAATTATATATAAATGCTTTTTAATAATATATTAAAATAAGATAATATATTTTTTAACATATATAAAAATAAAATAATATATTTTTAATAATATAAAAAATAATATATTCTTAAAAGTGTATATTTTTAATATATAAAAAATAATATATTTTTAATAATATATAAAAATAAAAAGTAATATAATTTTTAATAATACATATTTTATTTTTTAATTTAAATAATAAATAAAATTAAGTTTTTAATTTTTTATTTGAATTTTATTTTTTAAAATAATATATTATTAATAATATTTAAAAATAAAAAGTAATATATTTTTAATATTATATATTTTTAATATTTTTTAATAATATATTTTAAAAGTATTATATTTTTAATATATAAAAAATAATATATTTTTAATAATATATAAAAATAAAATAATATATTTTTAAATTTTATGTAAATGCTTTTTTTTAGTTTTATTTTTATATAAGTATTTAATATATCTTATTATAAAATAAATAACAGTAAGATTTTTCAATTTTTTATTTGAATTTTATTTAATAT
>BKCP01005183.1:2180836-2221820 GCA_008636005.1 Striga asiatica | reverse complement strand
AATCGTTTGAAAAAAAAAAAAAAAGAGTCGAATACATTGGCATCACTAGGTTGTTCTACCCGCGTAGTCAATTAATCAAGCTACCACTTATGGCATGATTGGTATGATGGAATGGAATTTCGTAAGAATGGAATGAATTGAAGAATGAAATAATTATGGAAATGGGATGAAACATGTTTTGTCATTGATGCGCTTGGTATGCCGAAGGAATAAGATTGGAATGAGATGACATTATCATTTTTTATTATAAAAATAAATAAAAGATTGTTTTAAATAAATTATATATAAATTATTTTTTAATAATATATAAAAATAAAATAATATATTTTTCATAATATATTTTTAATAATATATAAAAATAAAATAATATATTGTTTAATAGTATAAAAATAATATATTTTTAATAATATATAAAAATAAAATTATATATTTTTAAGTTATATATAAAAAATAATATATTCTTAAAAGTAATATTTTTAATATATAAAAAATAATATATTTTTAATAATATTTAAAAATAACAAGTAATATATTTTTAATAATATATATTTTATTTTTTAATTAAACAATAAAAGTAATTTTTCAATTTTTTATTTGAAATTTATTTTTTAAAATAATATATTTTTAATAATATTTAAAAATTAAAAGTAATATAATTGTAATAATATATATTTTTAATATTTTTCAATAATATATTTTAAATAATATATTTTTAAATGTAATATATTTTTAATATATAAAATAATATATTTTTAATAAGATATAAAAATAAAATAATATATTATTAAATTATATATAAATGTTTTTTTTAGTTTTATTTTTATATAAGTATTTAATATACTAATTAAAAAATAAATAAAAGTAAGTTTTCAATTTTTTTATTTGATTTTTTTTAAAATAATTTTATTTAATATATTCTAATCATGATTTATAATATATAATATATATTTATTTTTTATTATTATTTGTTAATTTTATTTTTTAAAAAATTGATTCCTACACACATGAGGATAAGAAAACCTTCTATTTACTATGGAATGACTAATCGAGATGGGTTTTGCCATTCCCATTGGAATGGTCATTCCTTCCCAAAAAATATACCAATAATGGGATAAGGAATGAGTAAGGGAATGATCATTCCATTCCCATGTCATTCCTTCCTACCATCATGCCATTAATATATCCTCTAAAGCTCAATATCCAGAAACAGATGCTTGAATATAAGATTTTTAGAGTTTGTTTGGTTAATTTTGAAAGATGTGGTGTTGTTAGTTGTTACTAGAGTTTTGAGTTTATATTAAAATAAAATAATTAAAATATATATATGTAAGAAAAGAAGAGATGATGTGAAGTAAAGGTTAGTTAAAATTATGTAAGTTGATAAATAGTGAATTAAAATTGATGTAATGTGTAAGAATGATTATAATTATTATTTAATTATTTTTATAATATTGAATATAGTGGAATTGTTTAAATTTGTGTTAGATATAAATTTTAAAAAAAATAATAATTACTTAAAACCGATTGGAACTTTTTTAAAATATCTTGTATCCAAGCATGCTCTCATCTAATAACTAAATCTTTGCAGAGGTCTTACTCCAGTGTAGGATTTCCATTCCCTAAGACCATCCTTATTGGTGACCCATAAGTTTGGTCACCAAGAAAAAGACAAAAAAAAGTATAAAAAAAAGAAAAGGAAAATGGCAGAAATTTGGCACCCAGGTCACAATGTAACCTTGGGTCGCAACTCGGCCGTGCATGAGAGAGAATTGGGACACTTGTCCCATTTCCATTGGGCACTATTAATTTTATATGATTAGATAAGTATAACTCAAATTATTGATATTATTTTATATTAAAAAATAAAATAAAAAAGATTAAAATTCGTATTTTTTCATTTTTTACAAATAGAGACTACTCTTGATATGTTTTGGAATACAATTTAAATTATTATATTGGGTTGGGTTGTAGATAAAACAATACCAAAAAATGTATTGTAAATAATATTTAATAAATAAATAAAAATATAATAAATATTATGTTGGATTGGGTTGAGTTGGGATACAGATATGTAGGTTATTATAAGTTGGGTTGTGTAGGTGGATGAGAGAGAAATAATTTTTTATTATTGAGTTGGGTTGTGAATAAATATAGTCTAAAAGCTCATTTGCTCGTTCATGATACTTATCCACATGCAAAATATAATTTAATTATCCAAAATTAACATCCCTTATCAGATTGTTGTTGAGGAAAAAAACAAAAAACTGTGGAAAAAATAAAAAAACTGAGATGACTATCTATATCTATCTATACTACTTTAAAAGGACGAGTGTTTTTGTAAAAATATGAACGGACTAAAAAGCCCTTATATTTGATATATTTATAGTGACAAAATTGTAATCATATAGTATAGTATTTTAAGATTAAAGAAATCTAAAATATATTTATCAATTGAGTGTTGGTATATCTCCAATCTTCACCCCGTACAAATCGTTTCATACTCTTTGTTCTAAATTAAATTCATTGAATTTTGTTTGTACCGAAAACAAGTTTCATTGAATTTTGTCTATTTATTGTCTTCATCATGAGCATTCGCCAGCATACAATTTGTAGTGTGATTCAACTTAGTGGATCTCATTTGTTGTGATGATAGAAAATTTGGACTATAATGGTAATGAGTTTTGAAAAAAATTATTTATCGTTTCATTTATTTATTGTTTATTTTTATTTTCATTACACAAACATAAAAAGATCGTTATATTCTTGTTGTAATTTTCGTTGGAATTTTCTCATTTTCTTGTAGTAAAAGTAGGACTCCAAATCTATAAAAAAAATTGCATTATTATATAATATTGTGTGCAACTATTATTATGAAAATTTTGATATGATAGAAAATATAACACATTCAATGTAATTGTCATTTAATTTATGATAATAAGTAATTTTTGTTTCAAAACAAACAAGATACTTTGAAAGGTCCTTAATTATTTTATTAGTATTATAATAACTAACTAGGCCAGAGAAGGAGAATGAGATAACATTAGCTATGTGAATTAAAAAGACAAATAAATGAGTTGCACGTTAAACTATTATTCAATTACTGCGTGAAAAAGAACCCTATAATGGTGGTACCATATATGTATTCAATGATTATGAAAATGACTTAGTTACCTAATATTTTATCAGACATTGGAAAAATTGTAAACTTTTTAATCTAATAATTCGTATAAAAAGTACAATTTTATCAAATATATTAAATTTACATTATATCTTATGTGATTATAGTAGTTGCAGCCTAATAAAAAAGATAATTTGAAAACATCATTATATAAAACACATACAAAAAATAACGCAATACATATAAATGTGCTTTAATTATTTAGCAAATAAAATATTATTTGTCTATAGCATAAGAAACAAATAATATAATAGTAACACAATGAGAAAAAGAATACGTGTGAATTTTCTTAGAGAAGTATGAATACCAATATTTACGAACAAAAAGTCTTTGAAAACTACTACTTTTTTATTGCTAGCATTTAAATACAGGGACTCTGTAAGAAATTGGTTTTCATAAATAATGATCCTATATTATTTATTTTTAATTTTAAATAATTAAAAAATCCAAAAATTTGTAATACATAATGTATATTTTAATCATGACTCCATAATAATAAACTTTGCAGATGACTAAGAGTATCATAATATATAGAATTCTAACTCTTCTCTTATCAAATATTTTAACAAATGATATGCTTCTCAATATTTTCTCATTGTTTTGATTGTTTTGTTTTGTCATTGTTGGAGACTAAAGAACCAATCTTTATCTTGAATTTTATAATCATTTTGTATGATGAATAATGTTGGACAATAAAAGCATTAAAGAAGTTATTAGGCACACAAATATTGCATATTTAAACGAATGTGAAAAATATTATGATAAACAATTCTAAAATCATTGCAACAACAATGATGGTCAATAATTTTCAAATAATAGATTATATTGTTCGTCTATATTCCAAATAAACAACAATGTCGGAGTATCAAAACAATTTTGAATGTTCGAATGAAGTTGTCACTATTTATAGAAATATTTATAATCTCATCGGTATATTGTACTCGAACATATGTGCAATTATTTTAGAGGTACTTTCAAGTAATGTATGATGATTTCAAAAAATAATTTAGTACCTCGGGAGAAGTACATGTAACCAAAATTTTGGAAACATGTAACCAGAATTTTGGAAAGTCAACTTTTATTTGGAAATAAAATTCATTCCCACCTCGTGGGGCAATGCATCAATGGGGTAGGCACCAATATGTCTAGAGACAGAGGAATGTATTAGCTTATACAATGATAAAAAATACCAGCAATTTCAATGACATAGTTAGTTATTTTATAGAGATATTTATGCATTGTTAGTAGAAGTACCTTATTATAAAGATTATACGATCATGAAGTTTGATTATATGTTGGGTCAGAATGTTTCTTAAGTATTTAAATAAAATTAACGTTTTGCCAAATGGATTAAGAGAAATTTTGCAATAGTATTCAATTACTGCTTGAAAAAAAACCCTATAATGGTGGTACCATATATGTATTTAGTGATTATGAAAATGACTTAGTTACGTAATATTTTATCAGACATTGGAAAAAATTGTAAACTTTTTAATCTAATAATTCGTATAAAAAGTACACTTTTATCAAATATATTAAATTTACATTATATCTTATGTGATTATAGTAGTTGCAGCCTAATAAAAAAGATAATTTGAAAAAATCATTATATAAAACACATACAAAAAATAACGCAATACATATAAATGTGCTTTAATTATTTAGCAAATAAAATATTATTTGTCTATAGAATAAGAAACAAATAATATAATAGTAACACAATGAGAAAAAGAATACTTGTGAATTTTCTTAGAGAAGTATGAATATCAATATTTACGAACAAAAAGTCTTTGAAAACCACTACTTTTTTATTGCTAGCGTTTAAATATAGGGACTCTGTAAGAAATTGGTTTTCATAAATAATGATCCTATATTATTTATTTTTAATTTTAAATAATTAAAAAATCTAAAAATTTGTAATACATAATGTATATTTTAATCATGACTCCATAATAATAAACTTTGCAGATGACTAAGAGTATCATAATATAATATAATTCTAACTCTTCTCTTATCAAATATTTTAACAAATGATATGCTTCTCAATATTTTCTCATTGTTTTGATTGTTTTGTTTTGTCATTGTTGGAGAATAAAGAACTGATCTTTATCTTGAATTTTATAATCATTTTGTATGATGAATAATGTTGGACAATAAAAGCATTAAAGAAGTTATTAGGCACACAAATATTGCATATTTAAACGAATGTGAAAGATATTATGATAAAAAATTCTAAAATCATTGCAACAACCATGATGGTCAATAATTTTCAAATAATAGATTATATTGTTCGTCTATATTCCAAATAAACAACAATGTCGGAGTATCAAAACAATTTTGAATGTTCGAATGAAGTTGTCACTTTTTATAGAAATATTTTTATAATCTCATTGGTATATTGTACTCAAACATATGTGCAATTACTTTAGAGGTACTTTCAAGTAATGTATGATGATTTCAAAAAATAATTTAGTACCTCGGGAGAAGTACATGTAACCAAAATTTTGGAAACATGTAACCAAAATTTTTGAAAGTCAACTTTTATTTGGAGATAAAATTCATTCCCACCTCGTGGGGCGATGCATTAATGGGGTAGGCACCAATATGTCTAGAGACAGAGGAATGTAGTAGTTTATACAATGATAAAAAAATACCAGCAATTTTAATGTCATAGTTAGTTATTTTATAGAGATATTTATGCATTGTTAGTAGAAGTACCTTATTATAAAGATTATACGATCATGAAGTTTGACTATATGTTGGGTCAGAAATTTTGCAATAGTATTGACGTATTAGACTTCAGCGAGTATGAATGTTTCTTATAAGAAAGATGAAAGAAAATTTTAGTGGTTTTTGTATTAAGGATTTGTTTTTTATATATTTTAGTTGGAGGTTGTAAAACATTATTTCACTCTTTTTATATTAGGGCATCATTACGCTAATTCTAAATAAAAAAAAATTACATATAAATTCATTTGTTCTATATTTTATTTGATTCCTGCAATGATATGTTTAATAAATAAATTAATTTATTTTATAAACTTACTCGGCAAAAATCATTCGATACCATGTGCATCGCACGTGCACTTTACTAGTACTACTCTAAAAGGACGAGTGTTTTTGTAAAAATATGAACTACCTAAAATAACCTTACTTTGACATATTTTTAATGGCAAATTAGTAATACAGTAATACATATTTTAATTTATATTTTTAATTAAAAAAATGAATTACCTAAAAAACCCTTACTTTAACATGTTTTTAATGGCAAATTAGTAATAAACTAATACCTATCATATCTTATAATTTTAATTAATAATTAATGCTTAATTACTTAAATACAAATACATGAACAATACATTTCACATCTCCTAAAAATCAAACACAATATTCACGCACCATTATTTCTCACGAAATTGCTTTCTTCCACATATCTCCCAAAAATCAACCTAACATCAACCTAAACAATAAAGTTTTGAAAAGATATAGAATTGTTGTTTTAAAAAAAAAATCCTTGTTTTTAATATAATTTTATACATTATCTGACAAACTAGAAAAGTTGAACAATTCATTTAACTACTTCATTATTTAAGAAAAGTAAAATTTTATATTTAGAATTATAATAGAAATTGCACTTTAGTCTTACTGGATGGAATTTTGATCCCACAAAAATCGTCATTTCTTTGTTTGTTTGTTTTTTCCAATTTTAGTCACAAAGTGAATAAAAGTAACGAATTTTCACTTGACCATAAAATGGTTAATATCAAGGTGAGTAATATTTTAATTATTAACACTTAAAATATATGAATTTTACATTCAATAATTAAGTAAAATATCATGAGATTTTAATTATTATTATTTTATATGAGCCACTGATTTTAAAGATGTGTGCTAAATAAAAGAATGATTTGAAAGTAAAAAAAATAATAAATCTGATGAATAACATTAAAAATATAATTAAGGTGTAAGGCTTGCTAATAAATATGAAAACAAATAATAAATAAAAACTTTATAATTAATAAAATTAAACATAAAACTTTTAAAATTTATATTTATCGATGTAAATGAATCGAATTGTTTATTTATTTTTATTTTTTTGTGCTTATTTGTTCTATGTGTAACTTTTAGGTGATAGATAATAGTTATTTGTAATTTTATCCATATAGCGGTTGAAAATTTTAATATTTAAAAAAATGATTATTTTAATTTTAAATAAATTTTTATTTGCTATTAGTTTTTTTAATATAAATATATAAATATCATTTTACAATATAAAATAATAATTATTTTCGTTATTTAATATTAATACGTAAAAAGGTTGTAATTCAATTGAGAAATTAATAGGTAATCTTGAGTTAAAATAACGAGTGATTTCTAAAAAGTTATATAGACTAAATAGTTCATGTGTTTAATATATTTTTAATAAAAAAAATTGTAAACGCAATAAATTAATGGAAAAACTACAACATAAAAATTTTAATATTTAAAAAGGAATGCAAAAAATAAAATGTTATGTTGCAATATGAAAAATCCAACGATAAAAATTCTAAAAGATTTTTCATTTGCATAGCTTTCATTTGAAAATATCATTGGCTATTCCAACATAGATCAAATTATATTATAATGGAATTTTAATGGATTTAATGATTCGAGTTACCATTATTTATTTCTTGTGTGAATTTTCTTTTTGGGAACATATCAATGAAAGTTGCATTGGAAAGCTAATTGCAGTGATAGATACAGACAATTTCATATTGGAGGCACTATTTAGCTAATAGAAAAAATATACCATCAAAATAACATAATGTCATTACAATATTTAAATTTTACTTTTCAAAATTTGTCATCTTTCTCATCTGTAATACATGTTTACAAATCTTTACAGTTACAATAAGTTAAAAGTATTCAAAAAAAATATAATTTTTCTCAACTAAAAGTAAGCAAATCATTGAAAAAAATATATCTTTTAAAATATGATGAACAAAAAATTTATGTTGTAGTATAGATGACTCGACAATTTTGTTGATGAATTTATAAATTATGACTAATTGATTATAGTATTAATGAAAAAATTGTGATTGCACATAATATAATATTAAGATATATAAATAGATTATATATTAACACATATGACCAAAATAATATATTCTTTAAAAATCTTATGAACAAAAAATCTATGTGGTAGTATAGTTGACTCGACAATATTGTTAATTAATTTATAAATTATGAATAATTGATTATAATATTAAAGAGAAAACTGTAATTGTATATGATATAATATTAAGATATACAAATAATTGATATATTAACACATATGACCGAAAAAGTTCTATACATAATATTATGAATTTTTAAGCAAATACAAAATTTAAAAACATATGAAAGAACAATATAAAATAAAAAAAATATTAAATCTGACAAATGATATTAAAAATTACTAAGTTGTAATACGTACTAATAAATATTAAAAAATAATAAATAAATATGTTATAATTAATAAAAGTAAACATAAACCTTTTAAAACTTATATTTATCAATGTAAACGAGCAAGGTTGTTAAATGCTTGTTAATTTTTGTACTTATTAATTCTATATGTAACTTTTAGGTGATATACAATAGTTATTTTACCTGTATCCATGTAGGTTAGGAAAAAAAAATACTTGATTATTCTAATTTTAAATTACTATTTATTTGCTATTAGCTTTTTACATAATATATATATATATCATATTAAATATATAAATAATAATTATTTTAATTATTTAACATTTAATATGTAATAAATGTAACTCAATTGAGAATTTATTAGGTAATCTTGAGATAAAATAATGAGTTGCTTTAAAAAAATTATATGGATTAAAAAGTTCATGTGTTTAATGTATTTTATTAGAAAACTTGTAAACACAGTTACTCAATAACTACTACCTAAAATATAATGTTTAAGAAGGAATACAAAAAAAAATTGGTATATTGCAATGGAAAATGCATCTGTAAGATATTCCAAAGAAAATTCCAACGGATATTTCATTGGTAAAGCTTTTATTGGAAAATTTCATTAACTATTCCAACAGAGAACAAATTAAATTACATTGAAAATTTTGTGAATTAAATCATTCCAACTACTATAATTTATTATTGTTTGAATCTCTGTTGAATTTTTTTACGGATCGTATTTCAACCGTTGAAAAAACTATCATTGAAATTGTAAAAAAATTAATAGAAGTTCCATTGGATAACTAACTGCAGTGGCGGATCCAAAATAATTTTATATTGGGCACTATATAGTTAATAGAAAAAGTATACCATCAAAATAACATAATGCCATTACAATTTATAAATTATACTTTACATAATTTATCATGTTTCTAACTTGTAATACATTCTAACACATCAGTACAATCACAATAAGTTAAAAAGTATTTAATAAAAAAAATGACGATTTTTCTCAATTCAACATAAGAAAATCATTGAATATAATATCTTTTTTAAAAAAAAAATATAAACAAAAAATCTATGTTGTAGTATAGCTGACTCGGCAATATAATTGATTAATTTATAAATTACGAATATATAACTAGAATTCCCCTTGCATTAGTTATAAAAGACATAAAAAAAATATATTTTGAAGATATAGAAAAAAATGTTGCAAAAGAGAGATTTGAAACTGTCATCAAGATTGAAATAATATAATTAGAGGATAAAATTATAATTTTGAGATATATTATATTTTCTTTAGTTGTGATGCCGCGTTTATGTTATAAGATTAATAAAGTTATGAGTTGAATTAAATTATAATTGGTTGAGTTATGAATTAATTCATTATGTATCTTTCTTTCTTTCAATTTCATTTTTAAAATAGGGGACATGATAAAAATTATGAAAAAATGTTCCCACAAATTTTTATTAGATTCCTTACGCTATATGCTTTAGGATGGAGGGTTGTGTCGGATCTATAAAATAAACATAGATCTGCTCATGATTCCAATAAAATATTTGTGCTAGAATTAGATTCCTTGTGGCATATTTTTCTTACATAGATCCGAAAATTCATACTAAGAAAAACAAAAACTAGATGTAAATATACAACTATCACCAATATTAACTATGTGAATTAAAAGGAGAAATAAACGAGTTGTATGTGAAATATTATTCAACTAACACATAAATTCAATGAGTATGAAAATGAGTTAGTTGCTTAATATTTTTCTCAAACATTGGGAAAAAAATTCTAAACCTTTTAATCTAATAATCAGTATAAAAGTACATTTTTTATTAAATATATGATTATTATAAATATATAAATAAGTAATATTAAATTTTATTTTATCTTATGTGATTATATTAGTTGTTGTCTAATAAATAAGATATTTTGATAACAACGTCATTATATGAAACACGTACAAAAAATGATGCAATACATATAAATGTGCTATAATTCGTTTAATAAATAAAGTATTATTTATCAATAGAAATAAAAACTAATAAAATAATAGTAATGGATTTGAAAAAAGAAAACGTCTGAATTTTCTTAGACAAGTATGAATACCAATATTTAGAAACAAAAAATCTTTTAAAAATAATACTTTGTTTGTTGCTAGCGTTTAAATATATGGACTCTGTAAGAAATTGGATCTCATAAATAATGATCCTATTATATCAATTTTTAATTTTAAATAATTAAAAATTTTATAATACATAATGTAGATTTTAATAATGATTTCGTAATAATAACATTCAAAGATGACTAAGAGTCATAATAGAATTTTAATTCTTCTCATCTCAAATAATTTAACAAATGATATGCTTCTCAATGTTGTCTCATTGTTTTGTTTTGTTTGATTTTGTCATTGGTGAAGAATCAAGAAAGGAACTTTATCTCGTGTTTTTTTTTAGTATTATGTATGATGCATAAAGTTGGACGATAAAAGCATTAAAAAGTTATTGGACACATAAATATTACAAATCCAAACGAATGTGAAAGATATGAAGATAAATAATTCTAAAATCATTGCAAGAACTAGATGGTCAATGATTTGCAAACAATAGATTATATAGTTCGTCTATCTTCCAAATAAATGACACTGAAAATGAAACGTTGGAGTCTGATCAAAACATTTTTGAATGTTTGAATGAAGTTGACACTTCTTATAGGAATATTTATAATTTCATTGGTGTATTGTGCTTGAACATATGTGCAATTATTTTATAGTATGAACTTTTAGTTAATGTGTGATGATTTAAAAAAAAAACTCGGGAAAAGTACATGTAATAGATATTTTGAATAGTCAACTTTTATTTAGAGATGAAATTCATTCCCTTCCGTAGGGAGATACATCCATGGGGTAGGTATCAATAATTTGTCGATATATATAGAGAGAGTAATTTAATAGTTTATACAATGATAAAAATAATCAACAATTTTAAATTCATGCATGGTTAGTAGAAATATAAAGATAATACAACCATGAAGTTTCACTATATGTTTGGTTAGAATATTTCTTAAGTGTTTGAATAAAGTAGACGTTTTGCCAAATGAACTAAGATGAATTTTGTAATACTATTGAATCAATAATGCTTCTTATGAGGACGTCAAACCCAAAATGAAAGAGAACGCTATCGAATCATCTAACATAAACAAATAAAAGAACTAATGCATGTATAATATATATTAGTTATTATTTAGTTATTTAGTGTTTTTGTTGGGGTTGTAATATGTTATTTAATCATTTTTATATTAGGACATCGTTAAGTTATTTTAGAAAAAATAATTTGTTTCTATATTTTGGTTCATTAATTTGTTCTACATTTTGTTTCGTTCTTACAAGGATATATTTAATAAATTAATTTATTTATTTTACAAAACTTAATCGGCAAAAAACGATTACATTATGAGCTCATTTGTTCTACGTTTTATTTCATTCTTGTAATGATATTTTTAATAAATTAATTAATTTATTTTACTAGACGTAATTGGGAAAAAACATTCGCCACCACGTGCATCGCACGTGCACTTTACTAGTCAATACAAAACAGATAAGCAAATACATCTTATTCAGACAAATCTTGAACTATAGAGCCAATTTTCAAGTTTCCACAGCAAATCTCGGTCCATCTTTCCAAACAAACTTTGAAAATTTGAAATGGTTAAACAGGTTTCAATCCAGACGGCGAAGAAGGTACTCGACCTCGACGAATTTGGTCAAAGGGATGACCCAATTGCCATACAAGCAAGAAACTACTGATGGATTAACCTTGTAATTCATGTTGGTTTCGTTTTCTTTGAGTTCCACTTCCTGTCCGAATATCTTGGCCTTCTTTTCCACTCTTTTCTTGATCATGTCTTCAACACTTTCGAAAGTCAATAACTTCATCAAAGCTTCCCTATCCTGCAAGTTATCATCAATGTTAGAAAATGATTTCACATGCAAATAATTTGTTAGTAAGAATGATTATACCTTAGCACGTATTGCAGGGATATAATCGTCAGGCGCATCTCTGAATTTAACCTCGGCCACGAATTTTCCCAAATGAATCCTTTTCGAGAGAGCCTGAAAGTAGATTATTCAATATTTCAAAAGGATTCGTTGAAAAGCTTGACAGCAAAGAAAAGCATTAATGAAACATTAACTTTTCTTATTCCTTTTTAATATTTTCTCCCAATTATTTTACCTGCAAACAATTGAGATCACTGGTGGCAGTGGGTGCGTAATTACCATCACTACCCTCGCCGGCAATTAGAGGAAGTAAATTCTTGAGGTACAACTCATTCAGTATCTTTTCATTTATGTTAATGGAAGCTCCTTGAGGGTGCAGAACCTGAAATCAAAATCATCTTACATAAAAAGCCTAAATTTCGTGTCTCAAAGCCCACTCCAAGTTTATTCATATGCAATAACTTAATTTATTTCCGATTGAACTCTTACTGGTGTATGATCATGTGATGGAAGTATTGGAGATGGTAAATTGTCGGGGAAAAACGCATTCTCTTCCTCAGAAGTATAACGGCCAGCCTACACCGAAAATGGTGCAAAATTTTTAAATTTTAAATAAAACTAGTACAACACCCATGTATTACATGGGTGGGGACAGTGCCTCATTCCGAACCGTTCATAATTGATTCATAAAAGTGGAATCAGTATCCGGACAAGTCAAATCCAGGACCGTCCCGGACTGCGCCCCTATAATAAATAATCATATTTATAGATAATCCAAACCTAATAACGAAGCATGTAATTTTGCCACATAGGATCCCGAAGCATGCGAGCCTGCCACATAGGCTCAGCGCGTTCTGAATTAATATATAAGAGGGATAAGGACCAGATCACCAGAATGTTATATTCATGGTTTAGTTGGTAATATTATCTACTCTCAAGTCTCAACCAAGCATCAAATGATCAGGCTCACCAGTTCTTGTACCACTCTAAGAACACTTGTAAACTATAAAAGTATGCCACTCCCAATAATCTATTACTACTTAAGACCAAATGTTATAGTGATTAAAATCGGGATATATGTCAGGAAAAAACATTAAGAAAAAAAAGATATGACAAAGGCCTTTTTTCTGCTCTTTCCCTTTTGTCAAACAGACTAGTGAAATGCAAACAAAGTGAAAACTTGACAGAAATCAAAGATCAGAGAGTTTTCCATACAACATGCTCATCATTCCCAGAAAACATATCAAGATTTGTCTAGCATCTATCTATATGGATATGCTCACATAAAGTTACACCAAAAAGAAAAGGAAAAAAGGAAAATTGTATGAGGTATTCATAAAATTAGCAAATACAGTCCAATTCTTTAGCATCTCCCTAAAACAATATACCTTTGCCTGAAGAGCTTCGGATTCCTTAATAAAGAATTCTAACAAAGAAGACGAAAATTTGTCTGAATACTTATCATCGTAAAGCCCTGAATTGATGGGATATTTTGACCTCTCAATCAGACAGAAGATGATAGAATCCTCCTGTCGGACCAAACTCTTTCTCAACGACTCCAGATTCAGTAAGCTATCCGCGTTTTGGCAATCAGCCATACGTTGTTATATCAGATGAGCTATATTCGAAAAAAAAAATGTCAGAAACAGACTTGTTAACCTGAGAACGACAAGGAAAAAGAAAAGGTTGTAAGAAGCTTGTAACAGATGAGAGCTAGCGATGGTGTGTGATAATGGACTGGATTTGATTAGGGTGGAGTGGAGTGGAAGTCAAACAGCTGTTGGGAAAGTTGAAATGAGTCGGGAATTTAGGGCGCGTGGTGTGCACGGCTTTCTGTAATAAGTCTTTTCTTTCTATTGGTGACCACTGACCAATGGTCCAATGCTTTTTCTTTTTTCTTTTTTAAATTACCCTTTTTATTTTAGTTCAAGGTATTAAGCCTGTTAACAATTTAGATAAGAAGGCCCAGACCTTATGGCTGTTCATCCGACTTTTAGCTTTTTCCTTTCACCTCGTCTTAATTCAGACTAGATCAATGTAAGCCCACTATGTAATAACATAATGAATGGGCAAGAAAGTGATGCTACCCTATTTCTCTAGATTTTTCTCTGAAATTAAGGGCAAGAAAATTTCCACGTACGTACAAATACAAAATTATTTTTTAGAAATACTGTACAAAGGTTGATTGGAATAATAAATTACACTATGTAATTATATAATGAATGGGCAAGAAAGTGATGCTACCATAGTTTTTCAACCCGGAGCGGCCAGGCGGGTCAACCTGAGACCCGGCGGATCAACAAAGGACCTGGTCAAGCCCGGTCGATCCGAGACATTGACCCGGGTTAACCCGACCCCTATATATATATATATAGATATATTTTTTTAAAAAATATTATTTGTTTTAAAAAAATAAATCTATGTATATATATTTATATGGTAAATATTTATCATCAGCTACATATTATTAACACTTTAATGTACAAACTTTATATATAAATCATTTAATTTTCTTACTTTTATGTATATTTATATGGCAAAAATACTTTATATATAATTCTAAAAATTTTAAAAATAATTATTCGATTCAGTAATTGACCCGGTGACCCGCTGATTGAATCGATAACCTGGTCTCAGAGACCTGCCTGGTTCGATTCGTGGGCCGAGTTTAAAAACTATGGATGCTACGTTTTTTTTCCAGATTTTTCTCGTAAATTAAGCGGAAGAAAATTTTCCACATGCATTCAAATACAAGATTAATCTATACTACTCTAAAAGGACGAGTGTTTTTGTAAAAATATGAACTACCTAAAAAACTCTTACTTTGCCATATTTTTAATGGAAAATTAGTAATACACTAATGCACATCATATTTTATATTTTTAAATATTAAAATGAATTACCTAATAAACCCTTACTTTGACATGTTTTTAATGGAAAATTAGTAATATATTAATGTCCATCATATCTTATATTTTTAATTATAACTAATATTTAATTAATTAAATACAAATACATGAACAAATCATTCCACACTCCTAAAATCAATTACAGTATGTTGGTTTGGCACCATTATTTCTCACAAATTTGTTTTCTTCCACATATCTCTAAAACTGTTTGATAGGATATAGAATTATTGTTTTGGAAAACGTCATTATTTGTAATATAATTCTAATGGTAATATTGTAATCACATTTCATAACTCTAATATATAAAAGTTCCTTAAAGAAACTAAAATTGATCCAACAAAAAAAGCATAATAAACACTTATAAAACTAGAAATCGATATTGTTTTTTTCTCATAACGACCACAAAGTATAGAAACATTAATTTCAAAATAACCTATACAAAATGTGTAATAGTATGCGAGCATAATTGTTGAATGATTGTTCTACAACCTAAATTTCTAATCAATTCAATTTCTTCGATACATAAGACCAGAATAATTTTATGAAATTGTATAATACTAAAACTTAATCTATTTGTTTTCACGTTAAATGAGATACCACTTTAGCAACATGGATTAATTTGAACCATATAATTATCTACAAATAAATTAAAAATATCTCGAGAATCATATATGATTTACATGTTGAAAATTAATTATTTTAATCAAATAATTATATTCATATATTATCATTACTCATCTATCTATTAATATGTGTTATTATAATAAAATGGGTTTTAAGAAAAAAAAAATGTACGAAATAAAAAATTTATATATTTGAGTATAAATGAGAAGATTATAATTATATATAATATAATGTAAAGATATAAAATTAATTGATATAAATGAGACATATGATTCAAAAAAGTGCTATACTTTAATTTTATATATTTTTTAACAAACCTAAAAGTTATACACACACACACACATATATATTAAAATACATATGAAAAAACAGTTTAAAGTTAAAAATCAATAAATCTAATAAATAATATTAAATTTATAACTAAGTTGTAATACTTACTAATAACTATGAAAAAAGGTAATAAATAAAAATATTATAATTAGTAAAAGTATTTGTAGAACTTTTATATTTGTATTTATCGATGTAAATGAGCCAAATTGTTTTTTTTTTTCCGAAACGATAGAGGTAATATAAAAGAGCACAAAAGTACAAAAGGAACAAATTACAAGACCCCAACGGGGTAATATCTAAGGCCCCAACAGGGTAATTAGACAGGGGCCAACAGCCCAAACCAAAAAACACTCCTAATAAACAACAGAAATAGAAAACTGAGAGGACACGCACATGGCGGCCTAGAGAACTCCAACAACGAAAAAAAAGGAAAATGAAAAACAGAGCCACTGCACAATGCCTAGCCTGCATTCATCTCCCAAACAAAAACGAACAAACATCGACAACTAAGACACAAAACAACAAATATTAACACCTAAAAAGAGAGCCCTCCTCCACAACAGGATAAAGCTCTACACCAACCCCGCCACCGAAACCGAGAGCTCCCACCCAAAAGAAGAGCAGACCGAATCAAGCACCGAGACCTGAAACTGCCGAAAACGCCTAACAAGATCCGGTACTCCTCCAGCCACGAAACTCTCCCAGGTAGGTACTCACGAACCAGTCAATGGAGGTCAGCCCCTGACCCACATCACCCCTCCGACCCGCAGCACAAGGCAACCATCACCATCAGCACAGTCCGCCTCCCAATCACCAGAACACCCAGAATGCCCGCGACAACACCACTGCCCAGCCTCGGCTAACACCACTAGCCGAAAGGCTAAAACACCGGCCTCCCCTGACCCAACACCAGAGTGCAAGGGAGAAAAGGGACAGCACCGAGTCACAACTCCGGCCGCCACCACGAAATCGCAGTAAGCCGACTGAGCCATGCCCCGCCCACTGAAACACCCCACAAAGGATCCTCCACAAACAGAGCCGAGGACGACACCGGAGGTGCAGCAATGACCGGAGTCCAGACGACCAAAACGCGAACATCACCGCCGGCAACAGGAAGATCCGCCACCGGCAACAGAAACCTCAGCCCAAAAGGTCGCGCTGACCAGCCCAGGACAGCAAAACAAGGGGGATGGAGGCGGGAACTCACCTCAACTCCAGCTTCCGACCGGCAGAAGACAGAGACCGCCATCCAGCCCCGCCACCGTGAATCGGGACGTGGAGTCGAAGTTCCGCCAGAAGAACACAACCGGCGTAGCTCCAAACAATCGCGAAATCCAGACCATAGCGAGGGGCCGGAGGCCCTGACTAGCGGAGACCGCCGCGCGGGTGTGCAAAGCTTCCCGTCGGGAAGAGGCGAACGACGACTACCTAGGTTTTACTGTTCAAATTGGGGGAAATTTTCGCAGCGAGGTATTTCGGGGACAATAGTTATTTATACTTTTATCCATGTAGGTTAGAAATTTATTTTTATTTTTTTAAATAAAGCTTTGATAATTTTGATTTTAAATAACGTTTTAGTTGCTATTAGTTTTTTAATATAATATATAAATACCATATTATATATATACAATAATACTTTTTATTATTTGATATTTAATGTGCAAGAAATGTAACTCAATTGATAAGTTAATAGGTAGTCTTGCGATAAAATAATGAACGATTTCTAAAAAATATATGGATTAAAAAGTTCATGTGTTTAATATATTTTTAATAAAAAATTATAAATACATCTAATTAATAACAAAAACTTCTACATAAATATAATTTATAAAGGAATAAAAAAATGGTACATTGCAATGAAAAATCCAACGGTAAGACATCCACTGAAAATCCCAAATGATATTTTATTCTTATAGCTGTCATTGTAAATTTCATTGACTATCTCGAGATCAAATTACATTATATTGAAATTTTAGTGGATTTAATTAATCCAATTATCATTATTTTTTATTGTGTGAATTTCCGTTTGAATTTTTTTCGGTTCATTTTTCAACAGTTGGAAAAAATGTCACTGGAAATGTAAGAATTTCTATGGAAGTTCTATTCGAAATCTACCTGCAGTGGTGGATACAGAATAAATTCATACTTGAGACATTATTTAGTTAATAGAAAAGGTATACCAGTAAAATAACATAATGTCATTATAATTTATAAATTATATTTTTCATAATTTGTCATCTTTCTCATCTATAATATATGTTACACATCAATACAGCTACAATTAAAAAAAATAATTTTTCTCAATTTGACATAAGCATATAATTGAAAATAATTATGTTTTTTAAAATTTTATGAACAAAAGTTGACTCGACAATATTATTGATGAATTTATGAATTATAGATATTTAATTGTAGAATAAATTAAAAAAAATTGTAATTAAATATAATATAAAATAAGATATACAAATAATTGATATATAATGAGACAGATGGTCGAAACAATTCTAGACTTTATATCATGCATTTTTTGACAAATCTACAGTTAAGAACATGTAAAAGAACAAGATAAAAGTTTAAAAAAAATATTAAATATGATAAATAATATTAAAAATAAATAAGTTGTGACACGTACTAATAAATATGAAACAAAGTAATAAATAAAAATGTTATAATTAATAGAAGAAATATAAACCTTTTATAAATATACTTATCGACGTAAACGAGCTGAGTTGTTAAACGCTTGTTAGTTTTTTCTCGTTATAATTTTATGTGTAAATTTGATGTGATAGACAATAGTTATTTGTACATTTATCCATGTAAGTTACCAAAAAAATAATCTTTATTATTCTAATTTTAAATAACTTTTTATTTGCTATATTAGTTTTTTTTCATATAATATATAAATATCATGTTGAACATATAAAATAGGAAATATTCTAATTTTTAAATATTTAATATGTAAGAAATGTAATTCAATTGGTAAATTAATAGGTAATCTTGAGATAAAATAATGAGTAATTTTTGGAAAAAAAAAATATAGGAACTAAAAAGTTCATGTGTTTAATATATTTTTAATAGAAAAACTGTAAACACAATTAATAAATATGCTACATAAAAAATTAATGTTTAAGAGGACTACAAAAAATTGCTATATTGCAATGAAAAAATCAACGGTAAGGTAATCTACAGAAAATTCCAACGAATATTTCATAAATATTGCTTTCATTGGAAAATTTCATTGGCTATTCCAACAAAGTTCAAATTAAATTACTTGAACTTTAGTGGATTTAAAGATTTCAATTACTTGAATTTCCGTTGGATTTTGTTTGGACCATATTTCAATCGTTGGAAAAACTGTCATTGGAATTGTGCAAAAATTCAAAGGAAATTCCATTGGAAAGCTAATTGCAGTGATAGATCTAAAACAATTTCATATTGTGGGCATTATTTAGTTAATAGAAAAAATATTCCATCAAAATAACATGTCATTGTAATTTATAAATTAATCTATCACCTTTCTCATTTTGTAATACATTTTAATAAATCAATACAGTCACAATAAGATAAAATATATATAAGAAACCAAAAGACATGATTTTTCTCAATTCAACTTAAGAAGATCGTTATATTCTTGTTATAATTTTCGTTGGAATTTTCTCATTTTCTTGTAGTAAAAGTAGGACTCCAAATCTATAAAAAAAAATTGCATTATTATATAATATTGTGTGCAACTATTATTATGAAAATTTCGATATGATAGAAAATATAACACATTCAATGTAATTGTCATTTAATTTATGATAATAAGTAATTTTTGTTTCAAAACAAACAAGATACTTTGAAAGGTCCTTAATTATTTTATTAGTATTATAATAACTAAATAAGGGGTAAGAATGATGAGAAAACTTATAGCTCTCATTAAATCAAAGAGTAAAAATACTGATAAAATTACTTAATGTACAATATCAATTGGAGCTGGCTAATGAGAAATATAAAACATATTTAAGATACACATATATTTTAACTTAAACTTTTAGGTATACATTTCTTTAAAATTGGGTATGTTATCTTAAAATTTTTTAGTTAAAAATTTAATTATTTTCTCTCATTAAATTTTTTAATTTTGAGATATTTCATATTTTTTATTTGTTACTCTTTTTATATGTAATATATCACATTATTTCTTTTCAATAATGTTTGAGTTGACCAATATATTGCAAATAAAATAAAAATAATATAATTATTTATATCGATATATATATATATCAATAATAATTTTAAAATAATAAATTGACCTAAAATTATAGTATATATTAATTTATTTATTCAAGTTAAATCAATTTTATTAAGTATAAAATAACATAAGATAAACTTGTGGTATATTTTTCTTACATTTTTCTTACATAGATTTGAAACAATTCATATTAAAAATAACATAAAAAAAATGGAGGTAAACTTACAACTATTCCCACATTTTTGCTAGAGCGCCCATTCCCAATATATAATTGACACTGGTTTGCCGTAATGCTGAAACTATGGCGAATGCACCTTAGGTACAAACGAAGCGAAGCGAAGTGAAATCATAGATAAAAGAAGGAAAAGACTAGGCCAGAGAAGGGAAATTAGATAACATTAGCTATCTATACTTATATTATAAGATTTAACATTTATCATATTTAGTAGGTCAATATGTAGTCAACGGCCAGTTTGCATTAATTACTTTCCCAAAAAAGCAACTTCAATGTCCTTTTTACATGCCTATGTTATGTCCTTTTCACACTGTTACTTAACTAATTAATTATAATCAAATCTTATCCCATTGTACACGCCAAATTATTTATAAAGCGTATCTCTTCCCATTGTACACGCCTTCAAGAGTCCTTATCCCATTATTTTTTTTTGTTACCACCTTATAAGGAATAGATAAGGACAGAATAATTGGTCATAGATAATGACGAAAATTCCAAAAATCATAGGCCGACAAATGTATTTTGTTTATCATTTCTCGGAATCCGACTGTCTATTCACATTGTCTGTGAAGAACGAGTCAGATTCCAGTAGATCTGTAAATTGTAAACCGAATTCCAAAACCAAAATGCATTAATTTTTAGAAATATCACCTCGAAACATGCATCTAAATAAAATAGAACAAGAGAAAAATATGCAATAAGTCAAGACCGTTCCAAAAAAAATTTAAATTATTTTTGAAATTACCTACTCACCGTGCTATAATCGACGGGATTGAAATATGACTCTTCGAGCAGATCGACCAAAAATTACAAAAAAATAATCTTAGAAATGTTTGGAAATCGGAAAAATCCAAATCGATTCCCGTCGCAAATCAATATACAGCATGTATTATGATATCTAAAAAACCCAAATCGCTTCCTCCAAATCGTTTATATAGATATGTTTTTATTTGCTTAAACTGAAAACAAATTGACAAAAAAAAAAAAAAAGAAGAAGAAAAAACGTAACGAGTTGATCGGAAATAGAGAGAAGAAGCGGCGGATAAGACAAGGATGAATCTCGAAACAGAATGAATAACCCTAAAACATCGGGCGTGGTTGCCTTTTATATCAGACTCCTTTTATTTGTGGCCGTTAGATATGCTTTGACTTCTATTAGCCGTGAGATCCGTACAGATACAACATATCCAATGAAGTCTGAATTGGGCCAGTGCATACAGTGGGTTGACATTTGATATATTAATGTATATTGGGCCCAATTTTACAAAACATGTACTCGGCCCAGGTTGTTGTAAATATGTGCAATTTTAAAAGCCCATTAATAGATTTAATTATTTATTTAATTGTATTACTAAATAAATCTAACAAATTAAATTATGAGCCCATATACATATGTAACATTACTTCATACATCAGCCCAATTATATAAGTTATTAGATATCATTAATATTACAAGTAAAACATTATATTATTTAGGTTTGTTTTACAAATTTAATATAATTGGGCTTAGTTAAACACATATATTTTTTTATTTAGAAATATAATCTATATATATATAATAAGAATTAACATTTTTCAAAAATAGTAAGCAAAAAAATAGGGAATATTAATTGCATTCCATTTTTGGTATGTTTTTTAATTTTTTTAATAAAAAATCAAATAGCATTTAATGCTAGCACAAATCATGGGATTTGTTATATAGATGCATATTTGAATTTCAAACTTCAAACAAAACATGCCTAAATGTATTTTGAATTTTTTAGGGGAAAAATTTAACAAACACGTTAAAGATTTCATACAATACATATATTTATATATATTATCTTAACATATAGGTTAATTAGTTTCATATCTAAACAATATATATTTAAACAATATATAAACAAATATAATAATTTATCGTACAATACAGATAAATATATAAACAATATATTTATAAACAAATATAATAAACAATACAAACAAATATACAAACAATATATAAACAAATATAAGAACTTGTCACGTGTATATTTCGTACAATACATATATTTGTATATATTATCTTAACATATAAGTTAATTAGTTTCATATCTAAACAATATATATTTTAGGAACTTAAAGATTCATAACATTACTGACGTCATGTATATTTATAATATATTGTCACGTACATTTTACTACAATTGGTAACTTTTTTAAAATTATTTGAATAACTGGAGGTTGATTTGTAATTTTAATTTCAAATTCATTCAAACATTTAAAGGAAAATATCATAAGAAGATTTTTTTGATACATTTCATTTTATCTCAACTTACTTATAATCACGTTCCTACCTAACATTAAATTTGCTTATACCTTTTTAAATTAATTACATCACTAAATAATATTCATATACATTACATATTTATCATTATATAACAAATATATTACTTCTACAAGTGTTATAAATAATAATGACATTATATGATAATAGATTTTTTGATAGATTAATAATTGAGTATTATGATGAACCAAAATATGTAAAATTATTATTATTTTGTATTAAAAAATAAATATATATGTTAAAATATTATTTATAATAATATATTGGTTCATCATGCTATTACAATAAATTTTATAATAAAATAATATGAGTATTATACGAGTAACAAGATTACGTAAAATTGTTATTTTTCTTATATCAAGGAATAAATATATATAATGAAATTAAATTTATATTATTATAAACATGTGAGCGAGATAATATGTTAATTAATTTATGGTCTAGCGCTACCACTACCAGGCTCAGGTTTAATGTCTCGACAAAAAAGATGACGTTGATAAAAGAGGTAAAAAAATAGATGATCAAACTCTATTACTTTTTTAGGCCTTAACTGACAATCCCTATTGTCCACTCATTTAATATCTCCCAGGAATCACACGAGCTACTTAACAGACCAACTCTGTGGAAATGACTCATTTAATATTTATGTCCCGTGCATCGCACGGGCTACGTACTAGTGTGAATTAAAAAGACAAATAAATGAGTTGTACGTTAAATTATTATTCAATTACTGCTTGAAAAAGAACCCTATAAAGGTGGTACCATATATGTATTCAGTGAATATGAAAATGATTTACTTACCTAATATTTTATCAAACATTGGAAAAAATTGTAAACTTTTTAATCTAATAATTCGAATAAAAAGTACATTTTTATCAAATATATTAAATTTACATTATATCTCATGAGATTATAGTAGTTGCAGCCTAATAAAAAAGATAATTTGAAAACATCATTATATAAAACATACAAAAAATAACGCAATACATATAAATGTTCTTTAATTATTTAGCAAATAAAATATTATTTATCTATAGAATAAGAAACAAATAATATAATAGTAACACAATGAGAAAAAGAATACGTGTGAATTTTCTTAGAGAAGTATGAATACCAATATTTACGAACAAAAAGTCTTTGAAAATTACTACTTTTTTGCTGCTAGCGTTTAAATATAGGGATTCTGTAAGAAATTGGTTTTCATAAATAATGATCCTATATTATTTATTTTTAATTTTAAATAATTAAAAAATCAAAAAAATTGTAATACATAATGTATATTTTAATCATGACTCCATAATAATAAACTTCGCAGATGACTAAGAGTATCGTAATATAATAGAATTCTAACTCTTCTCCTATCAAATATTTTAACAAATGATATGTTTCTCAATATTTTCTCATTGTTTTGATTGTTTTGTTTTGTCAAGAAATAATCTTTATCTTGAATTTTATAATTATTTTGTATGATGAATAATGTTGGACAATAAAAGCATTAAAGAAGTTATTAGGTACACAAATATTGCATATTCAAACGAATGTGAAAGATATTATGATAAACAATTCTAAAATCATTCCAACAACCATGATGGTCAATAATTTTCAAATAATAGATTACATTGTTCGTCTATATTCCAAATAAATAACAATGTCGGAGTATCAAAACAATTTTGAATGTTCGAATGAAGTTGTCACTTTTAGAAATATTTATAATCTCATTGGTATATTGTACTCGAACATATGTGCAATTACTTTAGAGGTACTTTCAGGTAATGTATGATGATTTAAAAAAATAATTTAGCACCTCGGGAGAAGTACATGTAACCAAAATTTTGAAAAGTCAACTTTTATTTGGAGATAAAATTCATTCCCACCTCGTGGGGCGATGCATCAATGGGGTAGACACCAATATGTCTAGAGACAAAGGAATGTAGTAGTTTGTACAATGATAAAAGAATACCAGCAATTTTAATGACACAATTAGTTATTTTATAGAGATTTTTATGCATTGTTAGTAGAAGTATCTTATTATAATGATTATACGATCATGAAGTTTGACTATATGTTGGGTCAGAATGTTTCTTAAGTGTTTGAATAAAATTAGTGTTTTGCCAAATGAATTAAGAGAAATTTTGCAATAGTATTGATGTATTAGACTCCAGCGAGTATGAATGTTTCTTATAAGAAAGATGAAAGAAAATCTTAATGGTTTTTTTATTAAGGATTTGTTTTTTATATATTTTAGTTGAGGGCTGTAAAACGTTATTTCACTCTTTTTATATTAGGACATCATTACTCTAATTATAAATAAAAAAAATCACATATGAATTCATTTGTTCTATATTTTATTTCATTCCTGCAATGATATGTTTAATAAATAAATTAATTTATTTTACAAACTTACTCAGCAAAAATCATTCGATACCACGTGCATCGCACGTGCACTTTACTAGTTTTAAAAAATACAGAAGACTGATTTGAATAATAAATTACGATAGATTTTAGGGGCTCCAACTTCATTAAATCTTCAAACCCCTTTTCATTTTCCCCACCAATTCCTAAATATATTTTTTCTAATTGCACTTCCTATTGCCAAATGTTTTTTCTACTTGACTCCTTTACATTAAAAATTTATACAAAATCAACACTTGTCAACGCTATCTTTTATTCTTTTTTCAACTGTTTATCTCCTTCAATATTCTCCCAATCCGATTTTCCTTTTTTTTTCCAGGTGTTGCGGCGATGATCTCCGACGAACAATGGGTGTACAGATATCTGGTGAAAGACGATTGTGAAGAACTACGGTGAAAGATGCACGGGACGAACAACGGTGAAAAACGGATGACCATCTCCGGCGAACTCCGCTAGTCTTTTCTCCGGTGAACTCCAAACTCACCTTTTTGTGAAATCTTTTGGCGTCTGAGGAATCGATTATGGAGGTTTTTCTTTAATTTCTTTTTCCTAAAATCGAGCTCTTGTACATCATATTCACCTAAAAAAAAGAAGGTGTCAATAATTGTCTTTTGTTGTTCATATCTACCAACTATTTATATTAGGTTATGTCGATTTCTCGTAGATATAACCATAGTACCATTGTTGCATGCGTATTGTATCCGTTTGTGAGTAATATAGTACCTCTGTTATCTGGTATTGAATACTAATTTGTGCTAAAAAGTTTGAATTTCATTTGATCCAACTCATTTTATGACCATGATGCACGATCGACGTCCACAAACAAAAAAATTCTTGAAGGTATACAATTTTATTTACTGATACTAGTCATACTATTTTATATTTAGTAGGAAAAAATCTTGAAAATATGTATTTGATAATTTGTTTATGTTGAACCAAAAAGTTTTTATTTTCGTTACATGGGAGAGCAAAAAGGGTTGCAGGGTTCGATAAAAAGGATCCCATCACAAGTTGAGGTTGCGGTAAGACAGTATAAGAATATATAATCGACGTACATGCAGAACGTACTTAGATAAGTGCACTGTATTTTGTTAAGTATGCTAGATGTAAAGGGTCTTTGGTTTCGATTGTGTGTATTTTGTAAGTATATGTTTAAGATGTGGGAGTAGGTTCTTTTATGAAACATTATCAACATATTTTGCATATGTACTATACGAAAGTATTTAAGTAATAATACAATACATACAAAGCATGAAGTTGACCCTTGCATTAATTTTTATGGAGTAGTTTAATTTGTATATGCTATTAAAATATGTACAAGCAAATATCAACAAAGTTGGTATTTAATGCTATATAATGAGTACAAGGATAAGTCAAACTCGGTATTGTCCTTTTGCAATACCAGTATATGTTTTCTAAACTTATAATAGGTCTAACTAATTTTTGTTCATTCAACAAAGTTGGTACTAAATGCTACACAATGAGTACTAAGGAACGTCAAAGTTGGTACTTTCATATTGATTTACCAAAATCAGTTTTCTAAACTTATAGTAGATACCAGTATTCTTGTTCGTTTAATAAAGTTGGTACGAAGTACTAATATATAAGTACTGTTGAAATTCTACACTGGTACTTTTATGAAGAAAATCAAGTACAAGTAAACTTATAATACATACAATAATTCTTGTTTGTTCCACAAAGTCGGTACTAAATGCAAATTTATAAGTATTGCATTACTTCTATAGTAGTACCATTCTATTGCAATACAAGTATCAACTTTATAAACTTATAATATGTAAAGTAATTCATGTTCATTCCACAAAGTCTGTAATAAATACTAATTTATAAGTAGTGCATTACTTCACCACTAGTACTGTCCAATTGCAATACATGTATCGAATTCCTAAATTTATAATATGACCGTAATTCATGTTTATTTCACAAAGTCGGTACTAATGCTAAATTTTCTCCTCTGGTTCTTCTCATAAATAATTTTAAATATTGGAGAGAAATCTTCAGCTTTATCTCCTCCTTGATTTGATTTGACTTGAATTATCGTTAATTCGAGAGTCAATGCCTTGATTTCGGATCAAACGTCGTTATATCCCAAGAACGTGAAGAACATGAGTCCTTGGTCTTAACCGCAGAGTAGATCTTGAATCTTCTCTACGCCGGTTTCGAGTTTACTAACGCAATTCAGATGCTTGACAACTTGTTTCCATATTAAACGTCAGTCTTGAGGTTGAACGCACTTGAACTTTGCTTCAAATTTTTAAGAACGTCTTTGAATCTTCAAGAACACTTGTATCTCGTCGAGAGAATCTTTGGAGCTCCTGAACTTAATATGAATTGTAATGTGTTTTATTTTTTATTTTTGCTTTACTGAGAATCCTTATTTATTGGTGTAGGAGAGAGAATCCTACCAAATCTAAGAATCGTAGGACGCGATTTGATTGGTCCATACAATTCACATAAGATATTCGAATCTATTTAAATCTCCCAAAATCTTCTAGAAGATATATGATTTATTTACCAAAAAATAAGATTTAACACTTGGCAATTTTTGATTGGTCAAGAATTAAAATATTTAAATAGGGATAACTACATTTAACCAACCTAACTATAGGATCTCTTGCATTTTACCCGCTCAACTTTTTTTCATGACATTTTGCCTATTTAACTGTGCGAAAAATTGCACTTAACCAATTTTCGATCATTGTCGGAAATTTCTAAGGGCAAAATTGACTTTTCAGTCATTCATTCAATTAATTGTAAAATTGAAAAATATACACTTTACNAAATTTATAAAAATTCTTAAAATATAAATAAAAATATGACTTGAGTTTTAATATATTAATTAAATCAATATATTAATTTACACGTGACGTCATTTGATAATAATCACAAATTTTAGAAAAACTTATGCAGCGACTCATTTTATTTGAAGTCAGCTCCTTGGCAATTCAAAACTGAAAAGCTTATTTCGTTATCTGCAGCAATTGTTCTCTCAATATCTGGTGGAGGCAATGAAACTGAATTGAGGAAAGAGAATCGCTTGCTTACCTGATTGCTTTATTTATGTATCTACATGTACAATTGACTTTAAAAAAAAATAAGGAATAATTATGATAATAGGTCCTTGACAGTTGACAAGGGTGCATCTAGACGTGGCAACGGGCCGTCCAGCCCGGTCAAATCCATTGACCACGGGTCCGAATTGGGACTGGATTTTCGACGGGCGTTTCAGGGTCATTATTTCATGACCCTGGCCCGGCGGTCCAGGCCGATGACCATTTTTTTTTTTTTTTCCCTTTTTTTTTTTTTTTTTTTATATTATTCTATATTTTTTCTTTAAAAAATGACGATTCGGCCCTGACCCGGACCCGACACGAGCATAGATCCGTACTGGTTCAGGGTCCATGAAACCCAACCCGGAGGCCCGGCGGTTGGGCCGTGACCTGGCCCGGATTTTGGCCATATCTAGGTGCATCCTCTTTTCTTTTCGCCTAAACAAAACGACTGTAGTGAGATTCTAGAAGGCCTACATTAAACGGCTCGTATCTACCCGGTCAAGTCAATACTTTCTAAGCACTGCGTATATAAAATAAGCCGAAATCTAGAATGTGAATATATTTTTTAAAAGCATTACCTCAGAAAAATATATATATATATATATATATAATTGTTGGTTAATTCATAAATAAAACATTTAATAAAACGTCTCTTCTATTTTCCGCCCAAAAACCTCTTTTTTTTTCAATTAATGTGAAACTGTTACATTATACATTAGTGAAGTGTAATAGTAACTTAAACTAATTTATTATGTAATATTACTACTAATACTAGCTAATTATAAATTTACATTAAATAATATGTGAAAGTTACATACTTATAAAAAATTGTATTGCAATTTATTTTATTAACATACTTATTCTATAATAAATATTATTTTTCATCTTATTAAGTGGTTTTTCTCTAATATTAGTTAATTGACATGAGTGTTATAATCAAACTCTTTAAAATTACATAAATAATTACTATAACAACATTAAAAATAGTTGTAATACTTTTCTAACTAATTAATCGTATGGTCCCTCTAAATTACAAAATTACACTGTTCATTAAAATTTATGTCATCATCAATATAAAGATTCACATGCAAGTTAAATAATTTATATTTATAAGTCAAAAATTTTAAACTGCAATACATCCATTATCTAACTTAAAATTTCAAATATTGTATATATACATATAATATATAAATTTTTATTTGTTTCTGTGCACATACACGAATACTAGCTAAAATAAAAAATAATAAAAATTAAACGTGGGTTGTCTGTCAGCTCGTGCGTAGTAAAGGAAAAACCAAAAATGCCATCACACGTTTTTCATATTTCACATTTTTATATTCCGATCACGGGTCATGAACCGGGCTGGACTTCTCGACCTTGTTACTTCTAAGAACCCCTTCTATTTTTCATATTTTATTTTTCTCCCAATTTTTGAAACTGAAAATAAGAATTTTTTTTTTTGAAGTAAAAGGAAAGACAAATGAAAAAACTAACAAAAAGCAGTCAAGCCAGCCCAGACACGCCTATAGCTATAAGAACCCCGCATGTAGAAAATATTCATAATTCAATCAACTCCTTGACATTTTTCATTCCTCCATAGGAAAAGACGANATGTCCAAAAGTACACAACCGCTGCTTGATCAAACTCAAGATAAATATATGCTGTCAACAACGAAAAACCAAACATAGAAGATAGAACTCTAACACATAATCATTATTGTACGAGGTTTGGAAATAAAATAAAAATGGATGCAGGTGATCTTTATAAAGTTAGCAATAGCATTAGATCAAACAGCTCCAACATATGGAGAAATACGGGCATGGAGGCCTTCTCACGCTCTGCACGTGAAGAAGATGATGAGGAAGCCTTAAAATGGGCCGCACTTGAAAAGCTGCCCACTTTCGATCGTCTGAGGAAAGGTCTTTTGTTCGGGTCAAAAGGTGCTAACGAGGTAGATGTTCGTAATCTCGGCTTTGAAGACAAGAGGACTTTGATCCAGAGGCTGGTTAATACCGTGGAAGAAGATAATGAGAAATTTTTGTTGAAGCTAAGAGACAGAATTGATAGGTAAATTTCTTTTATTCTTTGGTTTAGCCACTTGTTTTAATTTAGTTAATTTATTCTAACATTAGCTAGTGATTTTTTTTTTTATTTTTTATTTTTTTTAAGAGTGGGCATTGATATGCCAACAATTGAAGTTAGATATGAGTATCTAAACATTGGTGCGGAAGCCTACAGTGCAAGCAGGGCTCTGCCTACTTTTCTCAATTTCAACATCAATCTTGTTGAGGTATCACATAAACATTTAACAAAAAAATATAATATAATTTACTAGTAATAATAACAAAATTATGTAAAATAAAAATAACCCTTGTGTTCGATGCTCACAAATTAACTTGTGTACAATAATAGGAAAAAGGGTCGACTATTAAATATGCTTTTATTCTATTTTTGGTGTGTGCAGGGAATATTGAACAGTCTGCACATACTTCCAAGTCGAAAAAAACCATTCACAATCCTAAAGAATGTGAGTGGTATTATAAAACCCTGCAGGATGACTTTGCTCTTAGGCCCTCCAAGCTCTGGCAAAACTACCCTTTTGTTAGCTCTCGCTGGGAAGCTCGATCCCACTCTTAAAGTAAATAACTAAACAAAAGAAAAATGTCCATTTCATAACTATCATTGTCTTAGTTAACTGATAATATTAATAATATTTTAATAGGTTTCGGGTAATGTGACATATAATGGACACGGAATGCAAGAATTCGTACCCCAAAGAACTGCGGCGTACATTAGCCAACACGATCTGCATATCGGTGAAATGACTGTCAGAGAAACTTTAGCATTTTCTGCTAGATGCCAAGGTGTTGGCTCTCGATACGGTATTATGATAAAAAGATCTTCTTTCAAATTTTCGGAATTTCGATTTTGGCCATTAATTTCAAAGTTTCTTGAGTTTGTTGACTCTTTTTTTTTTTCGAAATCAATTCAAACAGAAATGCTGGCAGAGCTGTCAAGGAGAGAGAAAGCAGCAAACATCAAACCAGATCCTGATATTGACATCTTCATGAAGGTCAAACAAAATAAATAAATATATAGTAATAAATAGACTAGCATTGATAAACTGTTCATTTACTGTATTAGTCAATGCGTACTATTTTCCGGCAAATGCAGGCAGTGGCCACTGAAGGCGACGAAGCAAATGTCGTCACAGATTACGTCCTAAAGGTTTTGGGCCTCGATATTTGTGCCGATACTTTGGTCGGGGATGAGAATATAAGGGGAATCTCCGGCGGCCAGAAAAAACGTGTCACAACTGGTAAATCAAAAAATAAAAAAATAGAAAAGATAGCACACCCATGTACTAAAATAGCACAACTTGTTTCACAAAATTTCCTAGATACTGATTTTTTTTTTATTTGTTTTTAATCTGGATTAAAATGAAAACACAGGAGAAATGATTGTTGGGCCAGCAAATGCTCTCTTCATGGACGAGATATCCACTGGACTCGATAGCTCGACTACTTACCAAATCGTGAACATTCTAAGACAACAAGTCCACATAATGAAGGGCACTGCTTTAATCTCCCTCTTGCAGCCGGCACCCGAGACGTACAACTTGTTTGATGACATAGTCCTCTTGTCAGATGGACAGATAGTCTATCAGGGCCCACGTGAACAAGTGCTCGATTTTTTCGAGTCCATGGGCTTCAAATGCCCACAAAGAAAAGGAGTGGCTGATTTCTTACAAGAAGTAAGCCAAGAAAAGGGAGTCATTAATTTCACTAATATAAATAACCTTTACTTGTTTCTAATGAAAAAAAATATTACAGGTGACCTCAAAGAAAGACCAGGCGCAATACTGGGCAAGTAAAGACGAGCCTTACAGATTCATTTCAGTTAGCGAATTTGCAGAGGCTTTTCAGTCGTCTCCTGTCGGCCGAACGCTCGAGGATGAGCTGGCGGTTCCATTTGATAAGAAAAAAAGTCATCCAGCCGCTTTGACCACGAAAATGTTCGGCTTGGGTAAAAAAGAACTCCTCAAGGCATGCACCGAAAGAGAAATCTTGTTGATGAAGAGAAACTCGTTCGTCTTCTTCTTCAAGATTTTTCAGGTTAGTGCAAATTTCATAGGCTTCAATCTTGTTATGTTTGAGAATTACGTAAAATTTGTTAAAAGTATGACAGAATCGGCAAAATTGCATTTTTAGTCCAAAGATTTCAAATTTTTATCTTTTGATCATGTAATTTAGTGTTTTGTTGCAATTTCAATCCTTTTGGACTGAAATTGCAACAAAATTTAAAACTGCAGGACTTAAATTGCTAATGAAAAATTCCATCTCAATGATTTCTTATTAGCAATTTAAGTGCTGTATTATTAAATTTTGTTGCAATTTCAATCTCAAATGACTGAAATTGCGTTGAAATTTAAAATTATAGGACCAAGTAGCAAAATATTTAATTCTTAGGACTAAAAACGCCATTGGATCAAACCAACAGGACTAAAATTACAATTTTGCCTTTATTTTCCCATTCAGATTACTATGGTGTCCTTTATTGCAATGTCGGTTTTCTTTCGAACGGAGATGAAAAAAGACACAGTAGGAGATGCTGGCATATACACGGGAGCTCTATTTTTCGCGGTTATAATGATTATGTTCAACGGTTTGTCCGAGCTAGCGATGACAATTAATAAACTTCCGGTATTTTACAAGCAACGGGACATGTTCTTCTTCCCTGCATGGACTTACGGTCTCCCATCATGCCTATTGAAAATACCCGTCACTTTAATTGAAGTTGCCATATGGACATTCCTCACTTATTACACCATAGGTCTTGATCCTAACATAACAAGGTAAGTGTGGTATTAATTTATAAATCAACATATATATATATATATATAGGATTTGGTTCAAATGAGAACTAAGTCCTAGCGTGAGAACCGTGAGAACCGCTATTTATAGTTGTACGTAGTGCTATGATTGATTTGTTCTAGTGCTATTTTTAAAATGGATCTATTTTCTGAAAAATAGCAACACAATTTATATTAGCATATGTGAAAATGATAGCACCATGTAATATTAAAAATAACATCATACACAATAAAAAATAGCATCAAATACGGTTCTCACGGTTCTCACACCAGGACTAGTTTTTATTTGAACCACTCCCTATATATATATATATATATATATATTTTTTGTCAAGTATCTTACATTGGATTGAAAATTGAAGGTTTGCAAAGCATTACCTGCTGCTTTTATTCGTTAGCCAATCGGCTTTATCGTTGTTCCGATTTATTGGGGCGGCTGGGAGGAACATGGTCATTGCAAACACGTTCGGCTTATTTGCTCTCCTATTGTTGTTTGCGCTAGGTGGCTTTGTTCTGTCAAGAAGTAAGGAAAATGATACGCGAGCATTAGTTATATATATTTTTTTCATGAGAAAAAAAAAAAGTTAAAAAAATGGGATGTGCATTTTTGTTCTGTTTTTGGTTGTGGCAGATGATGTGAAGGGGTGGTGGATATGGGGCTACTGGTCCTCATCTTTGATGTATGCTCAGAACGCGATTCTCGCAAACGAGTTTACGGCGCACAGCTGGAGCAAAGTACGATTTTCGTTTCATTAACCAAAACATGTTTTACTTTTTTTACGCGTACTTGTTCTGAACTAGTTTATGCCATTTTTGTTTTTACAGTTGGTAAATGGGACAAAGTTGGGGACCTTAGCAATGCAGTCCCGTGGGTTCTTTCCTGAAGAATACTGGTATTGGCTAGGACTTGGGGGCTTGGTTGGATTTATATTCCTATACAACATCCTCTTCATCATATCTCTTGCATTTCTCGACCGTNAACCTTGTATAGCCGTTTCAATGGAAAAAATAAATAAGTACAACAAAATTGTGCAGCTTATGAGAAGCCTCAGGCCGTACTACCGCAAGAAAATGAAGAGGTTGAGTCCCGACATTCGGATGCCATTGAGCCTGTTGAGAATAATAAAAGAGGAATGATACTTCCATTTGAGCCACACTCAATCACGTTCGATGACATCAGCTACTCGGTTGACATGCCGCCTGAAATGAAAGCCCAAGGAGCCACCGAAGACAAATTGGAACTTCTCAAAGGCGTGAGTGGAGCTTTTAGACCCGGAGTTCTTACAGCATTGATGGGCGTGAGTGGGGCCGGGAAAACAACTCTGATGGACGTTTTAGCCGGAAGAAAAACCGGAGGATATATTGACGGGAACATAACCATCTCTGGATACCCCAAAAACCAAGCCACATTCGCTCGGATTTCGGGTTATTGTGAGCAAAACGACATCCACTCGCCAAATGTCACAGTGTACGAGTCGCTTGTATACTCGGCTTGGCTGAGGTTGTCGCGTGATATCGATGCACAGACTAGAAAGGTATGTGAATTTGGGATTATGTGATTTATATTTTTTTTTTTTTGGTTGATGATATTGAGAAATAATTAAGTTTTATGTTTATGATTGAAGGTGTTTGTTGAAGAAGTGATGGAACTTGTGGAGCTCACTCCGTTGGGGGGAGCTCTAGTCGGTTTGCCGGGGGTTAATGGGCTCTCGACCGAGCAGAGAAAGAGGCTCACGATAGCTGTCGAGTTAGTAGCCAATCCTTCTATAATATTCATGGATGAGCCGACATCGGGGCTCGACGCTAGAGCTGCTGCTATTGTGATGAGGACTGTTAGGAACACGGTGGACACGGGAAGAACTGTCGTGTGCACCATTCACCAGCCGAGCATCGACATATTCGAAGCGTTTGATGAGGTATATTCTTTTAAGGCAAAACTGCTTTTTTTAGTCCTGCTGGTTTAACGTTATAGCACTTTTAGTCCTAAGGTTCCAACATTTTGTCTTTTGGTCTTGTGATTTAATGTATTGTTGCACTTTCAGTCCTTTGATTGACTGAAGCTGCAATAAATTCTCAGATTTTCGATTATCCATTTAAGTCCTGTAAATTAAAGTTTTATTGCAATTTCAGTCCTCAAAGGAGTGAAATTGCAGCAAGATAATAAATCACAGGATCAAAAGGCAAATAGTTGGAATCTTGGAACTAAAATTGCTATGGCATGATACCAACAAGACTAAAAATGCATATTTCTCGTGGTGATTTCGTTTTGCTATTGGCCTGGCAGTTGTTTCTGATGAAACGCGGAGGACAAGAAATATACGTGGGGCCATTGGGTCGCCACTCGACCCATTTGATCAACTACTTTGAAGAAATCGAAGGAGTGGCGAAGATTAAGGATGGCTACAATCCGGCTACATGGATGTTGGAAGTTACTACTTCAGCACAAGAGCAACTCTTGGGCGTGGACTTCACCAAACACTACAAGAAATCGGATTTATACATGTGAGTCTAATGCCATAATAACGAAATATATGTTATCTATAACAAGTTTTCCTTTATAAGACTTAATAGTTTGGATTATTGAAATTTTTTTACAGGAGAAACAAATCTCTTATCAAAGAATTATCCATCCCGCGCCCTGGCACGAAAGATCTTTATTTCCCAACACAATATTCACAGTCTTTTCTCACTCAATGCATTGCCTGTCTGTGGAAACAACACTGGTCATACTGGCGCAATCCTCCTTACACGGCCGTTAGATTCTTATTCACAACCTTTATAGCCCTTATCTTTGGGACAATGTTTTGGGATCTTGGTTCAAAATGGTATGTTGATTGGGAAATTAAAAAAAGACGAAAACAGAAGAATGAAACTCTCATTTTCGTTCATTATCAAATACTTTTAGTTAGTAGTAACTTTAATGAGCATAAATTTTTTTTTTCTAGGAATACGCAACAAGATCTCTTCAATGCCATGGGTTCCATGTATGCAGCCATCAACTTCTTAGGTTTCCAATATGGCTCCACAGTACAGCCAGTTGTGGCCATTGAAAGAACGGTCTTTTACAGAGAAAAAGCAGCAGGGATGTATTCGGCTTTACCATACGCATTCTCACAGGTGACTAATTCTTGAAATTTCAAAAACCATTTGAAGTTTGTGATGTTACTTGACTACATTTTTCTTTTTCTTTTTTTTCCCCTTTGGCAGTTCCTCATTGAGATCCCATACGTGTTTGTTCAATCCATTGTGTACGCTGTCATTGTCTACTCAATGATGGGTTTCGATTGGACAGCCGAAAAGTTCTTCTGGTTCATGTATATCTTGTTCATGTCATTACTATACTTTGTCCTCTATGGAATGATGACTGTCGCTGTCACCCCTAACCACAATGTTGCTGCCATTATCTCATCTTTCTTTTACGGTCTATGGAATTTGTTCTCCGGATTTATCATTCCACGACCAGTAAGTTCTTGCCGACATTAATATATCAATCTTGAACATCATCAATTAAATCAAATTTTGCATCAACTAATATATTTTTTTTTTCTTTGTTTGTTTTGTCGAAATAATTGATGATGATGATGACAGAGGATCCCTGTTTGGTGGAGATGGTACTACTGGGCAACCCCACTGGCTTACACACTGTACGGTTTTATTATTACACAATTTGGAGAAATTAAGGATGTGATGGAGACAGGTGAAACAGTTGAAGATTTCTTGAGAAACTACTTTGGGTTTAGACACGATATGCTCGGATTAGTTGCTGGCGTGCTCCTCGGATTTGTCGTTTTATTCACGTTCGTCTTTGCGTTCTCCATCAAGACATTCAACTTCCAGAGGAGATGAAGAACAAACACTAAGAGTCTAAGAGGTTTTCTGGCATGTGAAGGTTAACATGCTATTGCATGCTTTAGGAATTTAAACTTATACCTATTAAGTAGTCATTTTAAGAACTTTGTATAGTAAATTTTTAGAGGTGTTGTGTGTTGTTACCTTGAATTGAGTAATTCATGCAATGTACATTTTCAAGCTATGTTAGTTAATTTATCTTTAGTTAATCAACAACTGGGGTGTNTTTTTTAATCAATGCGTTTGCTTGAAGTCAATTTGTAATAGCTCCCAGGACAAACATCATAGTAATGTATCATAGTAATTTATGGAAGCCTGACTTGCAAAATCAATTAAACTAAGAAACATAATAAAGATTGTGAATAAACAAGATTAACTTCGATAATGAATGTTTGTCATTCCACCATGACTTATAAATATTAATATCTTAAAAATTGCATTTCAATTTTCAATATATTTAACACATTTAAGTATGTAATATATGTACCGTATTTCTTTTGTTTGATTAATTAAAAATAATAATGCAAAAAATTGAATATAGACCATATAAATATAAAAGATAAACATAATTTAAAATTTAAATTATGTATTACATGCATTGTACACTAGTGTCCAAAAAAGTACACATTTATGCATCAGCTTTCGGTGGTGTTAACTGTTAAATCCTGATAATTACAAAGGTTAATAATTACAAATCTCATTCGACCTTAAATAAGCATTATACCTTGACAACTGAAATCGAACTTCAAAATTAAATTAACACCAATATTAGTCAAATAAGCAACATAACATTGAACTCCAATCTCTGCATAACCCTAAAATAAAAATCAATATCAGCTGGAACACAAAAACCGGTCCTCCAACGGCTCAACAGCCACCGCATAAGGTGAACTCCAATCGGCATCGAAAATTTCTCGAAGCTGAGACACAATAACAGCATTGTACGTGCCAAAGCTAATGCCAGCTGTCGTGTAAAAGTAATCCCACATCAGATTGCTCGTCCCAATGTGGGCCCTCACGTCACTCACGGCATACTTTCCATGGTTGACCCTCGTGTAGCCCGGATACACATTTGTACCGTTAATGACAGCTGGACCAGTCGAGTTGAATCCTGGGACAACGTAATACTTTATCTCAATTTTCCCACGGCATTTGTTGTAACTAGACGACGAGCATAGATTGTTGGTGAAGAGGAGAGATTTTAGGTATTGGTCAGTGTTGTTGATAAAATGGGCCCAGTAGGCTACCAGCAGCTTAACTTTTGCGTGCTTGCTGTAAACAACCTAAAAACACAAGAAAACAACAGAAATCACCGAAGAATACTCAACTAAGAAGGTAGCTAACAATGGAAATGACAGAAACTCTGTTTAACACTTTGCCCCAAGAGTTTCGGAAAAAATTTGCTGATGTCAGACAAATATTTCACAATTACAGCCCCCCGTCTTCAAGAATATTACAGATAAATCCTCTCTTATCTTGTTGAATCTTTGTGTTTATGAGATTGTGAGTGAGTGTGTGAGCTGAGTTAGGTTGTGAGGGATTTTTTGGGGTTTTTGTGAGCGGGCTGTTTTCGGGCCAAGTTTGGTGTGACGGTAGGTGGTGTTACCCTGGGTTTGTAGTGCCGGAGTCAATTGAGGCCAAGGGTCCATTGATCGGTTCTTTGTCGGCTATTCGGTGACTCATTTTGTGGGCTTGACGAAAGGGGACTGAGCCTGTTCGTTCTAAACCCACCATCGTGGAATCGGTGATATTCGGGCTCCCGTACGAGCACTACGAAAAGGGTGTAGTCGTTCCATTTATGCATTATTTATTTTCAGAATTTTCAGTTTGTTTATGTTCTTTGATTGCTGAAATTTATCCGTTTCTTGTCAATTTTCGGTTTCAGCCTGAAACAGTCAAACCAGGACTTGTTCGGGCTCGAAAGGTTGCTGTTCGGGGCCAACACGAAGCTGTCCGGGTTCTATCGGGGCTGTCCGAGACCTGCTGGGAGCTGTCCGGGCCTGCAGGGAGTTGCCGGGACGAACCAGCGGCTGTTCGGGACTGTTCGGGGCCAGCCCGGGACCGGCGAGTCGAGCCAGACGACCACCCAACAAAAGGGAACAAGAGATAAATAAATCTCAAAATCTGACGATATTTTTTATTTCATTCAAAGTCGATCCTCTTGAATGCAAGAGACAGAAAATAGATAGAGTCCAACAGTCTATATCCCTATCTTGCTAAACAAGAAATGGATTATTCTCCTAATTAATTAGCAAACAAATAAACTAGCATAAATAACTATGAAAATAAAATAATTAAATAATTTAAAGTCGAAGAGGATCGTATTTTGCTACATTCGCAAGCGCAATCTCATCGCCATCAGTTTTGAATAAAATTTATATAATTTTTAATATGTGTAAGACCAAAAGTAAAAATTTTACACTTCATGTATTTAAATTAAAATTTTTCTGTTTTTTTTTTCTCAAACAACAAATACTATTATATTAACTTCATATAAGTATAATCGGGAACCAAATGGTTATATGATCATTCTAACTGTCAAGTGACAGAGAATTACGAACGTGGGGAGTCACTTATCATAATAGCTACCCCATAAAAGAGACGACCCTATGGAAAACTCAAAAATAATAGAGATAAAATACTCTATAGAGGGAGACTAAAACCGCTCCATATAGGGAGACTGACAACAAAATAAAAATAAAAAAACAAAATATAATTTTTCTACTTGTTTTCGAAATGATAGATTTTATAGATAAAAAAACATAAATACAACTAGAATAAGCCAATCAACCATCTAGTTGAATCTACGGATACTACCTTGCGACGAGCGTCTAGAGACTATTTTAACCCACTCACAAGATAAACAACTTAACAAACTAAACAAATTTAAAAAGGGATAATACAACTCATACAAGAGGAGAATAAACACAAAAACAAGAAAAAACACCTCAACATTACAACAAACACCAACAAAATATCACAGAACACAAATAGGTAGATTAACACCCTCCTCTCCACAAGCGAGAAAATCCGCAACACACCGCGGTCCGACACCCAGAGACAATCTTCCACTGGAATAAGACTACGGCTCGAGCACTACTCCAGACACTACAGTGTAGCCACAACTAGAAAAACTCCAGTATAGTCACCATAGCTGGAACCATACAAACGACTATTAAATGACCGAAAAGTGATATTCAGTAAGAGAAATGCTATAAGTACATAATAATGTTCATAAAGGTGTACATAACACTCACATTAAGTGGGTCTTACCAAATTTAAAAAATAAAAAATGCTACAAGTACATAATAAATGTACATAAAGGTATATTTAACACTCACATGGAGTGAGGTCCACTTAATTTTTTATTTTTGGTAGGACCCACTCAATGTGAGTGTTATGTACAAATCTATATAAATTATTAATTATTATGTACATTACTTTTAAAAAATTAAGTGGATCCTATATACACCTCTATGTACATTTATTATGTACGAGCATTTCCATTAAGTATTAATACATGCGTAAC
>BKCP01005183.1:2145080-2180829 GCA_008636005.1 Striga asiatica | reverse complement strand
AAAAAGGGAACACGAGTCCTCGCCTCGGTAACTCTTGAATCTGCTCCAAACCGTTTTCTTTTTCTGAGATCTCCAAAACCCCTCACCGGGGCTTAACGAATTCTTGCCACTTATCTTTATTTCCCGTGTTTTAGTCTAGTGAAATCCTGGGGGTTCTTGTGCCTGATTCATGAAAACTTGGATTTTCCTTTTTCTTAGTTTCCTTGTTTTCACGTTGTCCTGTTTGAGTTTTGAATATGCCATTTCTCAATCGGAAAAGGCTGAAAACAAGTTTAGGGAGAGGGAGGCAACCGACGATGCCCTAGGTTACCCCAATTTGTGAGTTTCTGGTTTTGTTGTTGAAGGTTAACATCTTGTATTGCATTACTGATTGGATTAATAAAGTGGAGTTCTTTCGTTGTCTTGTCGTAATTGGATTGGTGCCTGTTATAATGAATTTTTTTTATTGATGACAATGTATCGATCAGTTGTTGATAAGAACTGTTGAATATAATCTTTTCTAATGATTGTGAATTAAGTTATGTGGTATTAGTACCGCTCATTATTTTTTTTTTCCAATTCTTATTTTAGTGATGCATTGCAACTTTCTTACATGTAAGTAGTGATGCATTGCAACTTTCTTACATGTAAGTGATGCATTATGCTTATGATGTTTTGTGCGATAGTGATGAAGATGAGCTGTTGAACACACAATGCCCTCGGCATTTGGAACTTAGATGGCAGGCTGAAGTGAGTTCTAGCGTATACGCGTCACCTTTGATTGCTGATATTAACAGGTGATGTGAAGGGATCATCTGCTTTGAGATTTCTAGTATGTTTATATTGTTTATTTACCTTATTCATGTTGTGTTTCACAAGGGTTTCCCAAATTCAAATATTGAATAATAAATTGTCCTAAATTTGGTTAATTTAGATGTGCGAAAAAAAATGATTTTTTATCCTTATGTTTTGTTTCTATCCATTGAGGTGCCTTATTAGCATCACATTTTTTTTTTGTAATTATGCGAGTTCTTTTATTTGTTTATTTTTTTGATAATGTTTTCTTTGAGTTGTTCATGGGATCTTGATATATTTTCTTACGTATATCACAGTGACGGAAAGCTTGAAGTTATCGTTCCTTCTTTTGTCCATTACTTGGAAGTCTTAGAAGGCTCTGATGGGGATAAACTGCCAGGTATCAGTTAGAACTTGCAGAATATATTCTAGGCCAGGGTTCTACATCCGTGATATGCATTGGGATTGGTTTCTATTCCTACTTATACTAATCCACATCTATGTTTGAAAATATACTAAGATGGATAAAGGATTTAAGTATTCCAGTATATTTTGCAGAGCATTTCTTTATCTTTAAATTGAGAATATAGTTGATTTAATTGTTTTGGGAAAATACATTTTACTCTCGTAAACTACCTACTAATTATTACGACAAGTAAATTTTCATTTCTAATTATAACCCCATTGGGTATGTGCATGTTATCTCCTGCTAAATACAATAAACTATTAGATTAAATACCTACATTGGCAAGGTATCATAAGTGGCCACAAATATGCACCTTGTGATATCTTTAAAAAATAATCCAAACACCACATCATCTGTTACACAGTATCCAATCCCACAATCAAAATGTGTGCTTGAAATATTGCCAGAAAGAACAGCAAACAGTATTTAAGCAGCAAATATCATAGTTTCCTTAGGCACTAAGATCAATACATAGTGAATCTTTATTTTTACTGGAATTTTTCAGGATGGCCAGCTTTTCATCAGTCAACGGTTCACTCTAGTCCTCTTCTATATGATATTGACAAGGATGGCGTTAGGGAAATTGCTTTAGCCACATACAATGGTGAAGTGCTCTTTTTCAGGTAACAACCCTGGATTCTTCATTTGCCTTGTTGAAAAGATATTCGTTTTGATCACTCTCTTTTCTGAAAAATAGGGTATCAGGCTATACTATGTCAGACAAATTGGTGGTTCCGAGGTTGAAAGTTAAAAAGGATTGGCATGTTGGCTTGCATACTGATCCTGTTGACCGTTCTCGTCCAGATGTTCATGATGACCAATTAATCCAGGAGTCTTCTTTGGACTCATTCGCTCGTAAGTGTTCTTTTGCCTGCTGAATATTTTCACTTATCTTTTTTTTTTTTTTTGATCGGTAAAAGTAAATTTATTGATATTTTCACTTATCTTTCTTCACTGCAAAGCATTATGAAAAGTGCAATATTGTTCCCTTGTGTTAAAATTGCACTATTACCCTAGTTTTCGTTTTTCGTACTTTGTCAACATCCACAGATTTATGCTAGATGATTTTGTGGTACGTATGGGAGGATAAAGCTGCCATAGTCTTGCTATTGTATGCAGATGTTTATGTGTTTCTATGATCATTCATCAACAATCAAGTTGGATTTTCTACTAATTTTTTGGGAGTATCTTCTAACTCTACACATCTTGTGAAAATTCCAGAGCCCAATGAGAGTACATCTACAGCAAATATTACGAGTTCCATAGCAGGTCATAATGACTCATCTCATTCTGCCCCAGAACATGACACCTTGAATAGCACTATTTCTGCTGATATTCAACATGACAATCAGCTTAATGCATCTCAAGAAGATACCCAAGGCCAAGGGGAAAGAAACGGAAGTCTACTAGATCCGGGCATTAAGATGCCTCTAATTACGAATAACTCTTCTTTGGCTTCTGGATCTGAGAAAGTTAGCAATGGGGAGAGTGGAAATTCAGTGAGAAGAAAGCTTTTAGAAGAAAACGACTCAAAAGTCAATGAGGATGCCCATACTGCAACAGTGGAAAATGAGGGTGGTCTAGAAGCAGATGCTGACTCATCATTTGAGTTGCTTAGGGACAGTGATGAGCTGGGGGATGAGTATAACTATGATTACGATGACTATATTGATGATTCCATGTGGGGGGACGAGGAGTGGACTGAAGCACAACATGAGAAACTGGAAGATTATGTTCATATAGATGCACACGTTTTGTGCACTCCAGTAAGTATACTTATGAACACTACTTTCTTTCTTGCTTGTGGTTATTTGGAACTACAGATTGAATTTTTTGCTTGAATTATCTTCAGGTAATAGCAGACATTGATAAGGATGGTGTCTTCGAGATGATTGTTGCTGTTTCCTACTTCTTTGATCGAGAGTAAGTTTATTTACTGTCAATTAAATGCATTTTACTGTGGTTGCTTATACAGATACAATAATCTAAGCTGTAGAAATGTGATGTGAACTTCTCTACAGTCTCACGCACGCTGCTAATGAGAGCTTGTTTTCTTATGCATGGTCATATATTTTGATTTTTGATAAATTTATGATTATAATATGGACTCGAATATAACTGCCTCTCTTTCAACCGCTGGTGGGCATCAGCCACGATGCTAAATATATTAGTGGCATCTTCCATTAGATAGCTTGTTAATTTACGATATGGACTTTGAAGTCAATGTTGCTCAGATTGTAGTTTGGCAGGTATTATGACAATCCAGAGAATATGAAAGAACTTGGTGGTATTGATATTGGAAAATATATTGCTGGGGGCATTGTTGTCTTCAACCTTGACACAAAGCAAGTGAAGTGGAGTGTTCAGCTGGATCTGAGCACTGATAATGCAAATTTTCGTGCCTACATGTACTCTTCTCCTAGCGTTGTTGATTTGGACGGTGATGGGAACTTGGACATTCTTGTTGGCACTTCTTTTGGCTTGTTTTACATTTTAGACCACAGAGGTGTGCGTTCTCCTAATACAATTTCACGAACATTTTTTTTTTAATGTTTTTGCTCAATTCAGCATTGAATCATGTCGAAAATGTGCCTTGTTGCGATAGTTACTACTTCCATAAAAAGTCATGTCGTTTCTCTTCTGGTGTTTAACCAAGGAACATACTGAAGTATGTAACAGAATGTAGGAAGAATGTGGCTGAGGTCTTTATAATCATGAACTTAAATAGTGAAAATATATTAGATTGAAAAATAATTCTGTAAAGAGGAGAAACAAATCTATTTTAAACACTGCACGTTCGATCAGTTGGTCTGTCGCTGTAGCTCTTGATGTTCTTATTTGGCTATTTTTTTGGAACCTTTCATATCTTGTTAATGCACTTATGCTTTCCACTGATTCAGGCAAAGTTAGAGAGAAATTCCCCCTTGAGATGGCTGAAATCCAAGGAGCAGTAATTGCAGCTGATATAAATGATGACGGGAAAATCGAATTAGTGACTACTGATTCCCATGGTAATGTTGCTGCCTGGACTCCGCGAGGAAAAGAGATTTGGGAAACGCATATTAAGAGCCTTGTTCCTCAGGTAACATATGTCGTATATTACATTTACACCTAAATAGTTTGTAGACAACCGAACTTATCATTTACGCTGTTATTAATTACTAATTTACCCCTCAGGGTCCCAGCATTGGAGATGTAGATGGTGATGGCCACACTGATGTTGTTGTCCCAACAGCATCTGGAAAAATATACGTTCTTAGTGGCAAAGATGGATCAATTATGCGGCCCTATCCATACAGAACTCACGGTAGAGTAATGAATCAAGTACTCTTAGTTGACTTGAAAAAACGCGGGGAGAAGCAAAAAGGACTCACTATAGTCACAACATCATTCGATGGGTATCTATACCTCATAGATGGGCCCACGTCATGTGCGGATGTTGTGGATATTGGAGAAACATCGTAAGCTAATTTGAAATCCCCTCTCTCTTCATTTTCAAGTATTAGTCATTATTGTAATTAAGACCACTCTATTCACTAAAATAAATTACTTGCGTAAAAATGTTTTCTTGTTCAATGGCAGATATAGCATGGTTTTGGCAGACAATGTAGATGGTGGGGATGATCTCGATCTTATAGTTACAACCATGAACGGCAACGTGTTTTGTTTCTCTACTCCTGTGCCACATCATCCTCTGAAGGTAAGTTACTATTTACTGGATGTTTTCACATTTATTTACCTTTACTGGTAGATAATTTTTGCTCTCCCTCGCAAATAATGTAAAAATAGGCTTGGAGGTCACCTTACCAAGGGAGGAATAATGCAGCACACCGGTATAATCGCCAGGGGATTTACGTCATGCCATCATCACGTGCTTTCCGAGATGAAGAAGGGAAGAACTTTTGGGTTGAAGTGGAGATTGTGGATAGATATAGATTCCCTTCTGGCTCCCAAGCACCTTATAATGTCACGGTATTTAACCTATTCTCCAATCAATTTTTTCATCTTTATTTAGGAATAATAATTTACAAAGGGATGGTTTTGTAGTTCAGTCTTTTTTATTAAGGAAAAATGTACAGTTACATTTCTTCACCACTAATATTATTTTGGATCATCACATCATTATTGTTATTTTGCAAAATTGAGGTACTAGTTAAGTAATTATAAATCTTGAGGGATGTTTTAGAGTGTGTTTGCTACGAATATATCCACTCAAAACGAGTTCTTTTTGGTTAATTAGTGTTGATTTTGAAAAAGTTGGTATAGTTAGTTGTTAGTGGGATTTTGATTTTATATTAAAATAACATTTAAAATAAAATAATTAAAGTTGATTTGATATAAAAGTATGAGAGATGATATGAAGTGATGGTCAGTTAAGTTAAAGTTATGTGAGTAGATGAATAGTGAATTAAAGTTGATATGATGTATAAAAATGAATTGGTTGATATTATTTAAGTATATTGATAATATTGATGATATTGGGGTTGAGTTAAAGTTGAGTTTGATTTTGAGTATGAATTGAGTGTGGATCGAGTAATTCTTATGTAGTTGTGAGAGGTGGATTTTTCTGATTAAGTTTCGAGGGTTTTTTCCATGCGGCCCATTTTTTATTTTTAATTCCTTAGTTTCTTGAATGCATTTTTATAAATCACAGGTGAGCTTATTAGTTCCTGGTAACTACCAAGGAAACAGAACACTCAAGCAGAACCAAATATTTGATCGACCTGGAAAGCATCGGATTAAACTCCCAACAGTAGGGGTAAGGACTACTGGATCTGTACTGGTTGAGATGATCGACAAGAATGGGATATATTTTTACGATGATTTCTCTCTCACATTCCACATGTATTACTACAAGCTGTTAAAATGGCTTGTTGTCCTCCCAATGCTGGGAATGTTTGGCATTCTTGTCATTTTGCGGCCTCAAGAAGGCATGCCTTTGCCTTCATTTTCACGCAACACTGACTTGTGATTTTGGAGCCCACTAGTGATTATCTGACCGTTCACTGAAAAGAACTCAGAGTGTAGGCTCTTGGTAGAAGCATAGTGGATTATATGAATGGGAATTATGGAATGCTGAGGGTTGATCATGGCTTTTGAGATTCGGGCTCGACTAATATATGTCTTGTTACAAAAGTTGGATTTTCCTATGGCAGAACCTGAGATTGAGTTTTAATATAGAGGGTTAGTATTGTGACTACTGCACTTGTTCTGTTGAAGAGCAGTTGAACCTTGTCAATCTTTGTAAATTGGATCCGTTAATCTGGGTTGTTGGAGTATGGTTCTATTTTCTTGGTTTTTCACGCTGGTTATTTTGTGGAGTAAGGTTAAATTTCTTAAAAGTTGGATTTTTCATGAGCATGGTTGGCCAAGTTCTGTTAGGGCAGGGAATATGTGAACTTATGTTGGATTTTTNCGTCCCTAATGTATGTTGGCTTGTATAGGGTATAAATACTTTTTTAGCGGCAATTGCTGCCAAAGTTTTTGGCTTGGGAATTATTTTCTTAGTTTTTCTTTCTCTATTTTTATTTTAACTCTAAGTTGCTCCAAATCATACTTTTAAACTAGTGCGTGGCCCGTGCGATGCACGGGAAAACAATATTACGATTGTATTATAAATTAAATATATAAATATTATTAATTATGATTTATCCATTATTTTTAAATTAAACCAGGTTGGACACAGTCCGATCGGATGGACAGAGAATCGATTTATAATCAGTTTAGTTCGCTTGAATAAAAATATTTGCTCTCGAATCCGTCAACACCAGTCGGTTGGACTGGTAGGATTGATACGATTTTCTAAATAAATTTTGTTATATTTAAAATTATTTTAAATAAAATTAGATATTTAAATAAAATAGAGATTTATAAATTATTTATCAATTAGTTTAAATATTTAAATTTATTAATTGTTTAGATATATAGTAACACATTTTATTTAAATTTATTACAAAAAGTACTATATTAAAATGTTTATAAATTAAAATCTGAACAAACAACAAATGATTTAATAAACTAATTTGATTATTTCGATGACGGTCCAGTTCTGAAAACCTTATATTACTGTATATTGATAAATATTATAATAAAATATTATTTAATTCACATAAATATTAATAAAATGATATATAAATATTCATAAATCATTAAATATGTTGTATTAAAATAATTGTTAATACGATTATTGGAAGTTTGGACTACATCACATTCACGTAATAAAATATTTTTAATATAAAATATATATTTAGGTTCAATAATCGATTTTGTGTGGTAGAACAGATACATAACTCAGTCACCTGAAACCAACTAAGTTGTGTCAAGTTTTTGGACTATTTTAAATATCACCTAAAAAGTAATTCAATCAACCTGGGCAGTACCCTTGTATAATCACCCGATTGATCCGAAGAAATTTTCTTATTTTCTTATTTTCTTATTTTCTTTAAATATATTTAATTTTATGAAATAAAAATATTTTATGATTCATATAATAAATGTCTACAACAAATGATAGTATATTAAGATTATAAATTATATATCTAAAGATGAATTAATTATTTTTACTTTATGCATATTAATAAAAAATAAACATAGTAATTTTCAAAAATTAAGATTAATTGATTGATTAAAAGAGCTCGGAACGAATCGATATTGATATTGCATATTTTTAGCGTTCAATATTTTTTTTAAAGGCACAAATATAAAGACCGAGATTTTAAAACTTTTGTTATATTTTGATTTGAGATTTTATAAATATAAAGACTAAGATTTTAATGTTGTTCGTTGTTTCTAAGAAAAAAATAAAAATAAAAACTTACACACTTAATAAATTTTCGCTGGATTTTTTAAATAATAAAATGAACTAAATCTCGAAATTTAAGGTAGCATTTAATGTTGTATGATTTTTAAAGAAAAAAATAAGAAAAATAATAAAACTTACTATTTATAGGCTGCATTAAATTCTGACCTATGTTTTTGCTACTATTTTTGGTAAATGTTAATTCTTATTATATATATATAGATATGCTTGGATATAAGATGTTTTGATTTTGTTTGGAGTTTTCCTTGGATATAAGATGTTTTGATTTTGTTTGGAGTTTTCCTTGGATATAAGATGTTTTTATTTTGTTTGGATTCAAAGGGGAAAAGACATAACTAATTCTTGTAAACACAAAGATTCCATTAAATAGACTAGTCACATAGATTTTCACATATACTCCAATCGCTCAGTGCTACTACCGTGTGCCCTGGCACACCTAGCAAGGTGTGCCAGGGCAATTTAAAATGAACATGTTATGTTACAAAATGAACATGTGCAAACATGATTTACACATGTTCATTTTGTAACATAACATGTTCATTTGTGGCACACCTAACTATTTGCGCCAATCGCTTCCGAAACAGGAAAAATTTAACTACCTCATATGCAAATAAATAAAGCCACCTAATTAGAAATCATTATTTATTTTCATTATCTTTATTTATTCTCTCTCTTCTTCTTTCTCTCTCTTCATTATCTTTCCCACGTAATTTCTTTTCTTCTTTTCTCTTTTCTTCTTCCCCTTCTTTTTTTTTTGACGAAATGATAGGGATTCTATTAAAAAACTCAAGCGAACCAAGTTCGAATAATACAAACCAACCCGAGAAGGAAAAGTGGGAGGACACGCATATAGCGGCCTAAAACCTCAACAAGGAAAAAAGAAGAACAAAGAGAAACAAAGACCTTAGTTCTACCTCCACTGCCAATGCCTAGAGATAAAGCCAAGGCCAAACCAAAGAGAAAGCACAAACCACACAAAGGACTAAAGTTCACAGTACAGAATAACCAAAAACAATAATATACAAAGCAAACTAAATGCCAGAGAACTCCAGCTAGTTGGTCAATGCAGCTTTGATCATCATATGCACTGGCATTTGAACTTCTTGAAATAGATTGAGGTTGCGAGTCTTTCAGAGCCACCAGAGGATGTATGTTGTCAACTGAATTCGATCCTCTGATGTTCCAGCCTTTCCAACCGAGCATATAAACTTCCACCAGCAGCTAAAAGATGAGTCCACCGTATGATTTGAGTCCCATGAGACTGGAGAGTATTGCCATGCACTTGTTGCTCTTGGACAGTGGAAGAGAACATGATTAGCAGTTTCAGCAGCAGCCCCACAAAAGTGGCAGATGACATCTATGTCCATACCCCTCTTTCTAAGGTTGGTCTTAACCGGCAGTGAATTGACTATACATTTCCAGATAAAGATTTTGACTTTGTTCTCTACCTTCAACTTCCATAACCTCTGAGTGGCCTTGCTTAATGATTGACCATTGAGGGAGCTGCAACCAGGGATGTCTAGCTGATGCAGCTTTTGTTGACAAAGGAAGGAATATGTACTAGATACTGAGAAAGTTCCTTTACTGTGAAGCTTCCAATAAATTTGATCAGCTTTGTCAGGCCTCAGAGTGTTGATTTTGAGAATGACAGTGCTATCTTCCTCATTGAAAACCTGCTTTACTAACCAAGTGTTCCATCCCTGACCTGTATCAGTGAGCAGCTCTTTAACTTTGATTAAGTGTCCTCTGGCAATGTCAATTAATCTAGGTTTTGGCTGTTTGAGAGTAGGTACCCAGTTGATATCCTCCAGTCTGGTATCTTCACCATTTCTGATAGTTATAGCAAATCCCTTGGCAAATGTGGGAAGAACAGACATCCAGTTGGACCAAAGCCATGAGCAGTTTTGAGTCTTGCTGGCTTCAAAGATAGAAGTGTTGGGATAATATTTTTGCTTCAAGATCCTGCTGACCAACAGAGATGGTTGAGTGGTAATTCTCCATAGCTGCTTGCATATTAAAGCAATATTTGTTCTTCTTCTTCTCTTCCAAATATGAATACCTAATAAAAAACCAGCCAAAAAAAATATAATATAAGTAAAAAAATTGATCATTGGTTATATACATACATAACAATTAAATTAAATTAACTGAAAAACAACAAAATGTTTGTTATTATGACTTTAAAGATTAATGATATATATTACGAAAACAACAAAATAATAAGAAAACAATAATAAAACATATGACAAGCAACATGAAAACAACAATCTACATAAAAGTAACATCAAAACAACATTAGAACATATGTGAAATAACATAAAAGTAACTTTATATTTACAATAAAATATGAACACACAACTCCTTTATATAAACACATGTATATATAAATCATCATTTTTTTAAATCAAAATTTTCAATTAAACTTTTTTATAATACAAGTAGAAAACCATTGTACACACACACACACAAAAAAAAGGATAACACACATGGGGCAAACCTTAGTCGGGAGAGGTTCCAACCTTAGTAGTAAAAGATGCTTTGATTTTTCGAATTTCAACCTTAAATTCGTGATAAAGAGATATAATAGATCTACAACAACCCTAATTTTATTGTTGGGAAGAACAATAATAACTAAAAAAAAAAGAACCGAATTCGAATTTGTAGATATTCGTTTCGAAATTCGAATATTCAATTCGTTAAGAATAACTATATATATTTTATAAATTATATATAATATACATTTTCTTTATAATATATATGTATATATATATATAAATATATATATTGTTACATTCCTATATTTTTATGACATAAAAAGTAAAAATATAATATTTTTACTAAAAATATTTTCCCTAAAAATATATGGAAAAATAATAATTATTTTTGTAATTTTAATATATTTTTTTAATTATAATATTTTTCTGAAAACGAATTTCGAATCGAATCGAATATGTTCGAATATTCTAAACGAATCGAATACGAATAAAAAAATTAGTTAATACGAATAAAAAAATTAGTTAGTTAACGAATCGAATACGAATTCGAATCCTCGAATATTTTACGAATTCGAATCGAATATCTTAGTATTCGCTTTGATTAGATTCGTTTACAACCCTAATTTGATTAGTGTTAATGGTGGGACCATGACATTTGATCTATTGAATGTCATTCAATGACTATTTTATTATATAAATAATATTATATTTTTATTTTATCAGATATAAAAAAAAAATAATATCAAAATAAGTGAAATAATGGGTCCTATGCATTTGCATTTAAATGTATCAACCAATGCGAGTTAGTGTTTAAATAAGTAAATTTGCGTGGAATGATGATGTAGAGATAGTGAAAGAAAGAAAAAATGCTTTTGTGTTTATATGAATGGTACGAATGCAGATGTTCTTAGTGAGATTTTGCGTTTATATAAAGTAATATTTAAAAAAAAATAATTAAAATTGATATGATGTAAATGTAGGAGAGAGATGATGTGAAGTGATGATTAATTAAAATTATGTGAGTTGATGTAATTTGTAAGAATGATTGAGTGATATTATTTAATTATACTGATAATCTTGCGGAAGTGTGGTTGTATTTAGTGAGTTAGACTTGAATTAAAAAAGTCGATTGGTTAAAAATAATTGCAACATTCTGCCTCATTTCTTCTCTTGGTCCTTAGAGACTTGGTGTTTTATGTAATGTTCAAGATCTCTTAAGTTGTCTTATCATAACTTGATGATATTTTTCATAGTAAATGTGATAACTTTCATGAGTAGAATAGATCATGATTATGTTTGATAAAACTAGCTGATAAGCTAGCTAAGAGCTTATTAGTAATTTTTGAGCTTAAAATTTATGACTTATAGCTGAAAAGCTAGCTTATATAATAAAAGTGTTTGGTAAAAGTAGCTGATAAGCTAGCTGAAATAAAAATTTCAACAGGCTTATTTGAAAAGCTACTCCAAGAAGCTTATGAGAAAAGCTCGAGCTTTTTAAAAAAGTCCGTCCTATCAAACGAAACTTATTTAAATACAGGAAACTTATAAGCTAACCAATAAGCTATAAGCTAGATTATTGGTGTATCAAACATAGCCTATATACTTATAGATTAGAAAAAGTGGGATTTTATGGTTGATTACGGGGATAGAGCTGATTGATGCCCTAGATTGTACTTAGAATAGTGTAAAGATTGAGACTTTGGTTTAAATCCCTAATGACATGATTGATATGATGGAATGAAATTTCGTAGGAATGAAATGAATTGAAGAATGAAATGATTATGAGAATTGAATGAAACATGTGTTGTCATTGATGCGTTTGGTATGCAGAAGGAATATGACTGGAATAGAATGACATTATCATTTTTTATTAAAAAAATAAATAAAAGTTTTTTTTAAATAATAATATACTTTTAATAAATTATATATAAATAATTTTTTAATAATAAATAAAAATAAAATAATATATTTTTAATAATATATTTTGAATAATATATACAAATAGAATAATATATTGTTTAATAATATAAAAAATAATATATTTTTAATAATATATTTTGAATAATATATAAAAATAGAATAATATATTGTTTAATAATATAAAAAATAATATATTTTTAATAATATATAAAAATAAAATAATATATTTTATTTTTTAATTAAACAGTAAATAAAAGTATGTTTTCAATTTTTTATTTGAATTTTATTTTTTAAAATAATAAATTTTAATAATATTTAAAAATAAATTAATATATTTTTAATAATATATATTTTTAAGATTTTTCAATAATATATTTTTAAAAGTAATATATTTTTAATATATAAAAAATAATATATTTTTAATAATATATATAAATAAAATAATATATTTTTAAATTATGTATAAATGTTTTTTTTAGTTTTATTTTTATATAAGTATTTAATATATCTAATTAAAATATAAATAAAAGTAAGTTTTCAATTTTTTTATTTGAAATTTTTTTAAAGTAATTTTATTTAATATATTTTAATCATGATTTATAATATATATTATATATTTATTTTTTATTATTATTTGTTAATTTTATTTTTTGAAAGTTGATTCCTATACACATGGGAATGAGAAAACCTTCCATTTACTATGGAATGGTTAATCCCATGGAGATGGGTTTTGCCATTCCCATTGGAATGATCATTTCTTCCCAAAAAATATACCAATCATAGGATTATGAATGAGTAAGGGAATGATCATTCCATTCCCATGTCATTCATTCTTACCAATCATGCCATAAGTTAATTACTCTACGGTTTATTTATTGTGTTTCTTGATGCATCAACATAATAGCCCGATTAATTCCTCCTGAGTATTTGATTGCATATTTCTGACTCTTTAAGTTTCTTCTTTCCATTTTCGGTCTTGTGGTGCTTAGTTATCTTTTTATTTATTTATTTATTTGTTTTGTGATTCAATGATTCTCTTGCTTTCGTTCAGACTTACTTGCACTTGATTTTGTTCAACACAATCAACCAAATTGCCATTAAAGCGTTTAGAATTTTATTTTCTACTAGTATGTATCCCGTGCGATGCACGAGAACAATATTAAATTAACAATATTATAAATAGATTTTGACTTTGAGTCACTCAATGACAGAAGTGGAAACTACTATTGATCCTATTTAAAAAGAGGAAGAAAAAAATAATTATAAATTAAAGAGGAGGATAAACAATACTTAATAATTATAAATTAAAGATTCAGGGTCAAACAATGTAAAACTATTTTGTATAAGAGAATATAAATTTACATTATTTTGTATAAGAGAATATAAAATTTGTATGTTTAATATTAAAAACACCTAAAATATTATATAAGTATATGTAAAAGTATTCAAAATTTTCTATATTATTTTAGAAAGATGTGATGTCACCTACAACTTTTCTAAACAATTTTAGAAGGAAAACATATCTAAAATCATTTGAATTTAACATTGTATAAAAAAAGATTTTTCTAGACTATTTTGTAAAGAAAACATGTCTACAAATACTTAAATTTAACATCAATTATGTATATATATATGTATATATATATATAGACGAATATGTAAAAAAATGTCTAAATAATTTGTTTAAAGTATCTAAAATATTATAAGCATAATTTAAAAAACCATTATGTCAGATGATACCGAATTTCTGACGTTACACACAATTATTATTATACTTTTTACGTTATTATCGAAGATGTATTGCTAGCTTATAATATTTGTTAAAATATTAGTAATTAGACCGATGAAAATTAGCTTTTTAAAGTAGATAATGGATTTCTAGTAGTAATTATGAATTGGTTTTTATTTTATTTTATTTTTTAAAATCTTTATATATAAGAGATGAGATTTTTTAAACTCGTGAGACGTATGCAATGGGATTTGTAACAGATACTCCCTCTGTTTCTTTTTAAATGTCGTTTTAATTTAAAACTTCTAAATTACTATTTTAATGGGTTGTGTAATAATTTTATATATTAATCCTCATAAAGAATTATTAATGGGTGGTTTTTAAAGATAATGATAAGAGATAAAGTTTGTTAAAGAGGATAAAGTTGAAAGAATGAATAAAATATTTGCAACAAAAACTAATTTGCAAAAAAGTTGACATCCTACAACGACATTTATAAAAAAACAGAGGGAGTAAGAGATAAACTTGTGTAGAATTATGCTATGAGATTTTATAAGCTACCAATTGTTTTTTAAACTTACCGAGTATTTTGTTCAGATTGTGTGAAATTAAAAAATGGACAACTGATTTATGTGAAAGTATAGATAACAGACGCCTCATTATACGGAGTTTGAAAACACCGCGATTTTGAGAAGAAAGTTAAAAAAAAAAAAGCCTAAAGCATTTAATGTTGCACGCGTGAATTCAGGAAACAAAGTAATAATTTGCTAGTAATAGAAAGTAATTAATGTTAACGAAGTTTGACTAAAAATTTGACTTTCTATTTTTTTAAAAAAAGGTTATTCTTTTTATATAAATATAGATTTTTGTAATTAATCGTTGCTTGAATTTAATTTCGAACAATTTTTCTCGATAAATACGACTCAAGGTCGGGACTTTTTTCGTATTCGACTAAAAACTACAAACACTCGTCCTATGAGGTTACATTGATTTATAAGTTTCAAATGTGCTTATTACGTAACTAGTACGTAGAAGGTGTGCAAGTAATACTAATTATTATTGATTATTTAACACTTAAAAAAAATGCTCAAAATATTATCCTCAATACTCACAAGTTACGTTTACAAAGTTCAATAGTTGTTCAATTTATAACTAGTACTTAGCAAAATTAGTGTGTGGGACAATATTTAATATTTGTATTATAATTTGACCAAAGTCCAATTTTTCACTCCTTTGTTGATCATTTTTAAATTGGGTCCAATAATTTGACAATTTAATCAAATTTGGTCCTATTTTATCCGTACCCTGAATAAAAACGTGACATGGCATAACGTGATTTTTTTTTCTTTTCCTGAAATGGTGTGACGTGCCGACTTCATTTTTATTTAATAATTCAATTATACCATGTGGAAATAGTTATGCCCATGGTGGAAACCAAAAAATTAAAACTAAAAAATTTAAAATAAAAAAATAAAAAAAAACCAGGTGGAAATAATTATATGCGGAAACCAAAAAAAAAAAATATTAAAACTAAAAAGTAAAAAAAATTAATACAAAAAAAAATTACAAGAAAGTGGATCGATGTTCTGCATATTCTCGTCGGACCCGTTCTCTTCAGCCGTCCGTCTGCCGCCGCTCCAACACCATCCTCAGCCAATCAACCCTCGTTTTCTTCAGCCGTCTGCCGCTTTTCCAACACGTACACTGTAGCCCGCTGCCGACGCCCAACACCACCTTCCCTGTTGATCAGAATTCCGACCGTACAGGCCATAGGCATAGCCTGGCCTACTCAGACCAGCCATCGTCAGTCATTATGAAATTTGGCGCCAGCAGCTCACATGAACGATCATAATACACGCGTTCTTCTCCTCGATACTCCTCCGATCGGAAGAAACGGGTCGCCGGTAAAATTCGTCGATTCTGGAGATGGTGGACGACGTCAGGTGTGCGGCGGCCTGAGGAGTCTGGAGGTGTCCTCTGATTTTGGTGGGTCGTCGTGAGTCGCCGAGACATTGAAAACAAGTCCGGGATTTTGACCAAAATTTTGAAGATCTAAAAATTTTGACCAAAACAATTGATTATCTTACCGGTGGAATTTTCGCCAGAAATTTTATGCGATGATTAAGGACAAGGAGAGCTTTAAGATAATGTTAAAAAAAATTCGATATGAGGTAAAAAATAAACACGGTCACGTGGGTTAAGAGAGTAAATTACTAGCGAAAATTAGTTTAGTTTTTCTTTTTTTTTAAAGAGAGATTGGTTCAATCTTTAACTTAGGATTAGTAGTCATCTTTAATTAACCGAACCTATTCCACAAGAAACAGGTTTCATATTATTTTTTTTAGAATCATATACTCTCAAGTCTCGAGTCACTTTCACAATACAAATTGCAAGTCTTGTCCATTTAACGCAAAAGAGAAGTACAAACGAATAACTGGTACATACAAGTACAACTCGAAGAATTAAGACTGCATATAAACGCACACGTGAGCACACACATATATGTTTATACATATATTAACGGGTCAAACAAATAACAAATGTAATTATAAACTTTACTTAATTACGAATATATTAGACTTAATTAGAATAAGTATCATTATGTATCCCAGGAATATCCTTAATGTTTCTTCTTCTGCGAGTTCGATTTCCGGAGTTTCTGTTCGTCTGACAGTAACTTGGCAAACCTACCACACAAATGAGCGAATTAAGCAAAATCAATTAACTTTAAAGTAATTGGATTGTAATATAACATAAGAAATATATATATAATCAACCAGTTAAGGTTGAGAGAAAATAATATACGACGAACTTTTTCAAAGCTTCCTCATTTGTGCCTCCATTGGGAACAGGCTCAGTATTTCCTGTTTGAAGATTAATTCTAGAGACAGGGGCCTTTAACAAATTTTCTCCAATTTTGACAAGATCACTCAAATTCTGCTTTGTTGTGTCATCAACGGAAGAGTTCGGCCCAGTCAATGAATCGTCCTGTCATTAGATTATTAAGAATTTTACATGAAATATACATGGAAGGATGTAGTCCAAATAAAAACCAAAAATTAATATAAGAATGAGATATTTTAATTATGTTATATGCAATTTTAATTACNTATGTGTAAATTGTAGTTATGACATTAAATAATAAGTATGCTTAATGAAAAGAGAAAATCTGAAGAGTGTAAATAATATTAGTTGAATATTAACTAATTCGATATACATTTAAATATCAATAAATATTATAATTTCAAAAATATAGTAAATATATATCTAAATCTATATATTATTAAGGAAAAAAGTATACAAATAGACTATATAAAACCTTTTTTTGCCTTTTGCATGATTAAATAAATAGAATTTGATTTTATGTAAACTTCAATACCTGTAGAGCATTTTATGAATTTTGTACATATAAAATATTAAAAGTTAAATTATTATATTTCCATTCTTAGTTTTTTTTTTCATAATTTATTTGAATATTATATACTATGATTAGTTGAATTGGTTTTTTCATTTTAATAATTCAAATTTTGAATAGTTTGAATAACACACAGTTTAATTTTTTTAGTTTTTGGAAAGAAAATAAATTTGGTCAATATAAAAAATTATTGGAGACCTGAATACGAAGGTAATTGTCCTGAGAACGAAGGCCCTGGAAGACAACGCACAAGAAGTAGTCAACCATATCTTTACTGGCTTGGTTGAAGACGTCAACTATTGGGACTGAGTTGTCTTGGAACAACCATCCAAACACGCCCCACTTTCCCGCCATTTCTGCTGTGTACTTGTGTTCCTGTTTATCAGATCCCGTGCCGAGCGACACCACTAGAAACCGCCCAAAGTCCAGCGGCTGAATCGGGAAAAAATCCGGGTCGTTTCGAGATATTTGTTTGCTTACCTCTCGTATCGCTACCAAAGTCTGCGGCTCCAAAATATATAATAAGTTATCCCAACAAAAGACTAGTAATATTTTAAATTGAAATGTCACTCTAAGAAGTAATATAAATAAAAGTATATTTCATAATTTAAATTTGTATTTTTGTTAAACAAAAGTAATTTTGTGTTACAGAATTTGTTAGGAGAAACAAATCAAGGGACAGCATGTGAAATCAATATTTAATTCAAGAAGATGATTGATTTATCTGGAAAATAAAATAATAATTTGTTAATATTTACGGGGTTATTAGCAGCTACACCGCCGTCAATAAGATTAAATTCCCATGAATTTCCAGAATTGTCGGTGTGTGTGAAATGATGGGCAGGCAAGTAAGTCGGCGCCGCCGATGTGCCAATGCATAAATCGGATAACTTGACGTCCGTATAATTCAAAGTCTTCATCTGCATTAATTAATTACCAAAATATAATTTAATTAAATAATCAGAGAAAAACAACAATTACGGCATATATAATTGATTGATATATATAAATTAAAGTTCATTCCATAGTCGTTATTAGCTAGTATTTTTAATTGTTAATTTAATATATATGAACATATGTATATTATTTTATCAAGGTTAATAATGGATAGGACGTAAGCAACGCCAGATGGGCAAAATATCCAGTCAACCGCGGATATTGCTTTTGTACTAATCTAAGTTACTTTAAATTATGCTTTCTTGTCACATACTATTCCTTAAACACATTGATAAATTGTATCCACGTCAGTGCATATCAAAGGAAGAACATACACTTATTTCTATATTATTTAAAATAATATCTTAATGTAGATGTTATATATCCCTGTAGAATTAGAATTAATTAATTAACTGGTTTACTAAGTTCACGGCAGATGAACTAATAATGAGTCGTACAGTTGTGCTTCTTTATATGAATCACTATAAAATGAGGTAGAAATAAAATGCTAATATTAGTTTTAAGATAAATATTTAAGGAAAAAGTTTTGTTATAATGTTTATATAAGTGTATAACTTGCATAAACTTTTATTGTAAATTTATAATTAGTTAATACTAGTAATTTTTACATGATAAATAAGTTAAAAAATATATTACACTTCATTAATGAAAATGTAACAGTTAATTTCTATAATTTAATAAAAAAAGAGCGGAAAAATGCCAATAATATATGAGAGAGAGTGAGAGAGGAGATAGATGGACCTCATAGGAAGAGAAAATAGCTGGCTGCATATTCTTGATGTCAAATGTGGGAATAACAACATTAGTTAAGGTCTGGTGAAGCTTTGTCTCCCCCAAATTTTCCTTCAATATCTTTCTCAAATACTTCCCATTGTACTTTGGCCCTACTAACATACCTAATGTCCTTCCAACAGAACCTACCATCCCCCTGCATGCATGCATATTGCATTATACGGCCCCATTTACTCAACGCATATTAACAATCAAAGAAAAAAATTGGAACTCAAAATTCAAATTATCATAATTAATTTAATTTCGTTACTCTTTATATGGAAATATACTCGGCCCATGCTTCACATAAAACGGGGCAATATCTTTAGCGGCATATAACGGGCGGTTATTTGCATCGGGAGCTGTCAACATGGCCGTCACAAGCCCACCTGTGCTTGTGCCGGCTATAACGTCAAAGTAGTCCGCCAGTCGAGCATCTTCTCCATCCAATTTCTGATTTTTTTCATGCATCAAAAAATGCAACATAAATCTAATCCCCCTATATATTAATTCAGAACATGCTGAGCCTAAGTGGCATGCTCGCATGCTTCGGGATCCTATGTGGCAAAATTATATGCTTTGTTATTAGGCTTGGGTAGATTTTAAATTACTTTCAATCCAAAAATAATTAGTTCGTACTATCCAAAAATATATTGATTATTTATGGTCATTTTTTCTTATTATAACCATTAAATTGTAAATATATTTTAAAAGTTAATAACTGTTGTATTTTTTATCAGTTTTATATATATAATATATCAAATTAATCATCTTTTGATGATCTTCGATTTAACATCCATATTGTATGTATGAAAAAAAATAAATTATATTTATCGTTATAATAATAATAAAATTGTTTTTTTAATATTAATGAGAAAAATAAAGTATATTTCAATTAATTATATGATATAAGATATAAAAATTACTATAACATAACACATATAAGTCGCACAAGTAACAAGTGTCATTCTAAAATATATGATAATATATATTTTTTGTAAAAAAAGTAAATAAAATTTAAAATAATTTTTCTCATTAATTTTAAAATTTAAGAATAATTTTTTAACAAACACCCGTGTAATACACGAGTGTTGTACCAATTACTATGTTAAAATCAAGTTTTAATTTTTGATATATTCCGTAATAGGACTGTAGTCATCCCCTATATTCATAATAATTAATCATGAAAAATCACTTCCTTTTTTCCTTTTGGAAAAATAGATAAATGATTTTTGTCGGGTTTACATATATTGGTACCTGGAGTTCAGCTTCAAGAAGTTCAAGAATTTTGGCTGGGATTATGCCCCTAATCCCACCTCCATCGATGCTTAGAATAGTGATTAATTTACCATTGGCCGGTGATAGAGTTCTACTAAGAGACGATGATGATGATAATGATGATGCCATTAGACTATAATTAAGCAAGGAGTTTCTAGTGGAAGCTTATCGGGTTGAATACTTGAATTGTGATATATTTGGTTTGGAGAAATGATACATAATTTGGGGTATTTAAAGGAGATATATTTTTAGTTTTGGCACATCTCACGTATTCATGCCCACCACGCAACACAATTAAACTTAATTACCGGGTGATTAACAATGTTAGTATTTCCTGGCTAACTGGATTGGCCATCGTATGCATTATTTAGTCTAAGTCATCATTTATTTGAAATGGAAAAATGATAGTGTTGTTAAATATGAGGGCGATGGTTATGTCATTATTTAATTAGTCTAAATCTTCATTAATTTGAAATGGAAAAATGATAGTGTTGTTAAATATGAGGACCGATGGTTATGTCATTATTTAGTTTAAGTCTTCATTTATTTGAAATGGAAAAATGTGTTTTTGAATATGAGGGCCGATGGTTATGTCTTGACCGGCTGGGGAATAATCTACAATTAAGCAATAGCTTCATCAAGAAGCAATTGTGCAAATTTAACTTAATATTTCGAACATAATATTTCATTATCTCACTGGATGGCGTGTCATTGGATTTTATCTTTTCATTTTATTGAAAATAATATTTCGAATTCGAAGCATGAATTAAAACTTAAAATATTTAATTACCTGTTGAATATGTGCACTGAGAAGTACTATTGCATCTTTATTATTATAATATTATCAAAATGTTTTGTCATTGATAATTGAAAATCCTTTTAACTGATCAAATTAAGTTTGGATCCAAGTACCTATTGAAACGCTAGCTATCCAAATCCCTTCTTTATTGGTTAGTTTTGATCAAGTATTGCTAGAGGAACAACCAACCCAATTTGCACCATTTTTAACAAAAGTTCATCTTTCTGAAAATCAAATGCAAATGTCGGTCGGGAAAAGGAGATAGAAATCTATTGCTTACAAGAAGGCCATAAGTAAAATATTTCTCATTATGATAACAAATAAATTTAAAAAACAAAACTGAAATCCAGAAACGACCCTATAAGGAGGTGATGGTAATCCGTGCAAAATTTTCATTAGGCCACAATTAGTAGTTAAATAATCTTGAAAGCGTCTTTTGGGTTTATCAATAAGGCCTCTCTTAATTGGCTTCCTTGCCACCGTGAAACATGCGCGTCAACTCTTCAAATTCTTGGCACGTGTCATTCTGTACTTATATCACAATCAATCTGTACTTATCAATTAATACACGCGTTTAAGGGTTGACCTAGCTAATCGATCGGTAGGGTCACAATTACTTTGCTTTAGTCTCCAAAATATTTGCAAAGGCCACACTAGCTAATTTGTATTGTTAATGTTACAATAGATATATGATGAGATAATGATCTGGGGCCCTAGTATCGTTAAGCCAGCAAGCTTATAAGTTTTCAATTCAAGATGAAGTGGGATTGCATTTTATTAAACTATACATCACGCTCAAGTATTGTTGTTACGTCGTCAACAAGGAATAGACATTTATATGCATGACTTGAGTTGGGCTCTAGTGCTATGTAGAGTACAATGGAATTGTACTTTTTTTATAGCAATAAGTGCATAAAATCTTAAATCTCCGTAATTGAAAAATGAAAATGTTAAGTTTTAAGTACAAAAAAGGAAAACATTTATCATGTCAACACCAATTGTCCATATATTTTTTTTGTGTTATGTTATTTTGGGATATAAGAAATTAATGAAAATTTGCGGGCTGAGGGAGTTTACCCGCGCAAGTTCATTTGGCGTGCGAGATGAGGCACATTTGTGGGCAGCTGGTTGAGAAAACTCGTGGGTTCGGCGAAAAAATCCACGTGACAAGGTGTAGATGATTGGAAAACCAACAGGCTTGACGAGAAATTATTGGGTTCTATGACGAATGTCAATAAATGCGCATAAACGAATATGAAAATGCTAACATAGCGGAATTTGCAGTTAGGATTAAAACTTACGGTTTAAAATTTCACAGACTCTATATATAAACAACCTACAAGGCCGGATGAACGGTTCTGAGTTCCCATCTAACGTTCTTGTCCACCGGCCCTTAATCGCCTATCGTCTTCTGCCGTGAGTCGCTAAGACCAGCTGTCGTGCGTTGTCGAGTTGCGTACGTCCTCGTGCTGCGTGCGTGCGTTTTTTGCTTGTCATCCTCGGGATCGAATGAACTGGGTTATCTTTGAACCTTCAATTAATAGTATGACCGATCATCTGTCCGAGTACGTCTTGGTGGGCGACTCATCGGATCTCTCAAACCTCACGTTGATTGATCTTGAGAAATAATAAAGAAGACCAAATTGTCTTCGATGTTCTTAGACTGAGAAACTGATGTTTTTCACGTGAAAAATAACGTGTCCATCATATATGTGAGACCTTAGAAACTTGGTGTATTTATAGGATACAACAGAGACCAAAATGAGGTGCTAAATAAGATTCTCCAGGTGTGTAAGCATTGGTCTATCCACATCATTCACACTTGAATAATATTTCATTCAACTAAAGAAATATTATTGAACTTTCAATTTAGCGCCAAATTACAATTGATTCTTCTCCTGATTTATTTGCTCGATTTACCTCACTATGTTTAAGATCTAACGTCCGCTGACTAATTTAACTACTGACAATATAATTAATCAATTTATTGATATGAAATTAGTGTTGGGACTAAGATCTCGAAAGTATGCCTGTCACAGACTATCTACGAATTAAACCCTAAGCGCAGCGAAACTAGAATCGAGGGTTCAACGCATACCGTTTTTAATTTTGCCGACTCTGAGATGTTTCTGATTTCCGTTATTGGAGATCTTATAGCGCCCTGTTCGTTTGTTAGAATTTTTTTGAATATTATATTATTATTTATTTATATTTTATTTGATTTATTTCTTTATTTTATATTATTTGCTCGACTATTGTTATTAACTACTTGTGTTTGCCTGTATTATTTATCTGCTTGAATATTAATTCTTATATGCTTAATTGTCCTTATTTATTATGTGATTATATTATTTATTTATGTGTTAGAAATATTAGGATTTATTTGATTAGAATTATTTTAAATGTTAGTTAGTTCGTTGGGTTGTTCCCGTTCAATTGAGTGGTATTATTTTTCGAGCCGTCTCGACCCTATTTCCGTGGCATTTTTATCCGGACTGTAGGAGTTTTGTTTAGGCCTGTTAACAAGCTCCTAATTCTGGCCCAAATTCTAATTTTTTTTTTTTTTTTAAGTTTAGCCTATTTGATATTTTCTGGCCCAAAGAATGGAATTTATGAGTCCATTTGAGAATGGAATCGGCAGCCTCGTTCTCTTTCCGCGCGTGCGTTGAACCATTCCTCGCCCCTGCCCATTCAAAAATCCTCTGTTGCGATTTTTATTAAGATCTCCATTTCTTTTAATAATGATCGAGGACGATTTTCAATCTCATCAGATAAGTTCATCTCTCCCTCGCGTAGCAGCTCTCGTCCATATATATATATATATATATAAAATCAATCGCACCTTTTTTCGGCGAACTGCCACCCCGAAGCAAAACCGTCGCCGGCGTTCCCTCATCATACAGCCCTCTTGCCGTCGCCGATACACTGCTAGCAGCTTCCATCGCCCGTGAGCAGCCGCAGTCCTCAGAGACGCCCGCAGCTCTGTCACATTAATTCCGGCGAACATCTCCGGCAACCTGTCCATCGCCGTTCGTTACCCGGTTTCAGACGCCGTTCGTCGTGAGGACTCTGTTCGTTCGCGTGCAGCTGTTTTCAGTCCCGGTGTTCGACAGTTTCGAGTTTCGAGTCCCCATTTGTTCGATCATTCGGCCGTCCGTCCGTTCGTTTTCCAGCCGAGCGTAGAATCCAGAAGAGAGGTAATCGACAAACCTTCTTGTTATATTCTCGTGCTCGTTTTATCGATTCTTGTTAATTGTCGAATTTGATTCATTATGTTCGATTTGTTTCATCGTCGGTTGTGAATTGTGAATTTCACGTGGATTATGGAACTCCCGTGCATATGGGTGATATATTTTATTTCGGAGTCTTGTCCGTTTTTTTCGAGCCTTAAGTATTCGTTTTATCGTTTGAGCCTTGTTGCCGTCGTTGCCGTTCATTATTTCCGAACCGTTTTATCGTTTCGTTTTTGAGACAAAACCCATTTTTGATTAATTTCAAAACTTTGAAAATTATATATATTCTATTTCTATTTTCGAAATCTTTGAACCCGGTTTCTGAGGAGTCGAAATCACCGTCAATCGGTGCCGGTTCACAGCCCCTGTTCGGAAATTTTTCCAGCCTCTGTTTCTATTCCATGCGCGGCTTTGTCTCAGCAACCAGCCAACCCAGTTTTTTGCAGCCCAAGAGGATGCTTGTGCGGCCCAAATCAGTTCGCAGGCCCACTTCGCGGACAGCCCAAACGCGCCAGAAGATTCAGCGTCTCGCGGGCAGCGAAACCCCACAAGCGGCCCGCGTCCGAGCCCAATGCAGCCCGCGTCTCCTCTCAATTCCTTCGGCTCGTGAACCCGATCCCGACCCGTGTGAAGGCCCGCTCCCTGCAGCCTGTTAACAAGCCCTCCCAGCGGCCCAATTTATGCGCGCAAGGCCCAAAGAGCCACTCCAAGCCTTTTGTTCAGTGGCCAGCTCGGCCAAGCTGATTTGTTAAGTGTACCAACAACTCGTCTTCTGCACCGAAAGCTTATTTTTCGTACCGAACTCGATTTTAAAAATTATTTTTCAATGAGGAAAAATTTAGGAAAAATTATTTTTTAAGTCCCGAGACTCTATTTTCGTTCTCCGAGTCTTATTTTTCAAAATTCGAGAGTTCCAAGTCCACAAAAAATTCGATTAAAACCCTTAATTCTTAATTTTGATTAAGTTTGGGTTTTAGATTAATTCCGAGTAGTGAGATAGATTATTAATATATTTTCTCGCTTAAATATAGGTGTTTGAGAAGTCGAGCCCTCAACTTACTACTTGCTGATTATTGTAATATAGCCTACTTCGACTGATCAGGTGGGTGTTGATAAACTTACCATGTATGTTAATTTCTATAAATGCTTGGCTTGATAATCTAGGTATGCATGTGAACCGGTAGTCTATGAGGCCTAACTCTAGCCTTTAGAGAGTTTAGTCCGTGATGTTTCATGTGCGGTTGCTCCCATCTTTTTCGTGGGGATGGCTCCCTCTTTGTTGTGTGGACGGCTTGTTTCCTATCTTTTGTCGAGATTGATAGGTTAGGTGTGATCACCTGAGCGTGGCTGTGTTTAGGGAGGGTAGACTAGTCAATTTGCTTACATACTGCAATTATGATTTTAAGTCTTTATATTGATTATACTGCATGGTATTCCCACGGTGAGCTAGTTGTTTGCTCACTCCCACTATTAACCATCTTTTCAGGTTGAGCGGGTGGCCGTGGCGAAAGATGAGCGAGGCGGGGTTATTATTTGATGTTGAACTGCTATTTACTTGCTTCCGCTTATTTTATTATTGATTATCTCATTGTTAGACTTGATTTATTATCATGTGGATACCGAATCATTGTTTTCTGGGATTTTTTTCATGCTGAGATTTTTATCATGCTTGGGATTTATGGAACTTGAATAATATTTGGAATCTGTTTTGATTTGGATATTATTATTATGTTGATCGGATTTGAATATTTTGCATGATTGAAGAAATGTTGAAACATGTGTATTGTTTGGCATGAGATATATATGTTCGAGATGGATGTACCCCGTAGTTTAAGTGTAGACTTAAACTGTTGTCATGTGAATTTTCGAGTAGCGCCCGTTAAATAAATTGATTTTTGAAAAATTAACACTAATTTTTGGAAAAACAATTTGGTAATTTTACTTTAAAAATGACGGGGCGTTACAGATTGTCAGAGTCTAATGTCCGTTGGGCAGCCGGACTTAGCCTCACCATCACTGTCGGATCACTCACCGTCCAAGTCGGATCATCCCGGACCTCCGTTGACTTGGTCAAATCATTCGGGACTTGCCGATGACTTGCCGGGACTCCTGAACCACTGCTAGACCCAGCTGAATCGGTTCTGAGCCGAGCTGGTGCGTCCTAGCCCTGCTGAAGTGAATTGGGCCGCTGCTGGCGCGATCTGGGCTCGCTGAGACGTCCTGGGCTGCTGCTGGACGAGGTGGATCACGCGCTGTGAAGGTGGGGTGGAACTGGGCTGCTTTGCTTGGCCCAGTTGCAAGGAGAAGGGTTGCGGGCTGCATTGGGCTGTAACGGGCTTCTCGCGGGCTGGCTTCGGTCTGGAAGCGGGCTAGAGCAGGAGGAGAAGCGGGTCGTGCGCAGGCTGGATGCGGGCTAATGCGGCTCGCGCACTCTTCTACCTTTTCTGCTGTGCCTCCCGCGATGGGCCTCTCGTTAGCGGGCTTCTCCTCGAGCATTGACGTGGACCGCTGAAGGAAGACGCCTGGGCTGCGTAGCGGGCTTCTCCACCTATTTGGGCTTGCGCGCGGATCGTAAGGTAAGCTGGGCTACATCTCCAGCGGCTGCTGGCCGCGCCTGTGCGTGGCGGCGGCTTGCCGGAGCTCGCCTGCCCGGCCACCTTGTCCGGAGACTCGTCGGAAAGTGCCCAACACAATGGGATAATCGCCGGTTAATTCCAATACATCCGGCGAACATAATTCTCGATTTTCGTGAAGAACGAACAACTCCTCAAATTACAGAAACATTACGGGATTGAATATATATATATATATATATATATATATATATATATATACGGGGTTGGATAAATATATATATCGCTCGACTACCTCAGATCTTCTGTTGTATGACCCGACATCTTCTCCAATCATCTTGGTGGGAGATGAAATCAGAGATATCTCTATTGGGATTACTTGGAGAAGAAGAAAAGGCAAGAGCTAGAGAAGAGAGAAGGAGGCTGCATGAATTATGATATCTCTCATAATCCCTAGAGATGTGATGTATTTATACGCTACAAAAAGGACTCTAAGAGGTATTAAATTGGGTTTCTCCTATTAGGATTAAACTATAGGCCAAGCCTACCAAACCCAAATAAGAATAATACATCCATTCCACTAAAGTAGTATTATTGAATAAACCTCAATTTAATTCTCAAATTATATTCGAGGCTCCAATAATAATTACTCGATTTATCTCCCCGTGTTTAAGATATAATGTCCATCAATTAATTTAATTACTGACAATTAAATTAATCGACATCTATAACCGAGACTAGTACCACTCATCACATTATTATTATGTCGGAATGAATTCCACTGGCCAGATTTAACATAACAATCCTTCATGAGCTCATATCGGGGACATCATCAAACTATCGCACACGGTGACCGTAAATATTCTAACAGCACATCGTACATACAATAATATTACCCAAAACAGTAAGTATTCTCAAGTCAATTAAAGTAATATTTACTACATGCACATGCCTGGTTATATCTTACGGGTTAAAAGTACGCAGTAACCAACCCAGGCCTAGTTCGTTTACGACGATTAATATAAAACGAACTTCTCCTCTCTGGGATCCGTTCAATACACAAAGTGTACTAGTGTAACTAATCAGTCAATACAAATTGTACGATTAACACTACAACCGTTCACGATGGGTTGTTAATTTCCATCTAGGTTGTGAACCTACTATTCTTGACTGATAATTTGATCTCCTGTTCACCCGCTAATGAACCATTTTATCTAAGTGCAAAACAACAGAACATATATAGACTTGTTTAATTAAACATGATTCTAATTCAAACGGGTTCAATGTAAATACATCTAAAGCCAAACTTTTAGTATATACACCAACAATTAGTACTGCTCAATTATTTATTATTATGTCGGAATTCAATCCACCAACCAAGCTTGCCATAATAATTCTTCTTGAGCTCATCTCAGGGACGTTATCAACCTGTCACACCAGAATATAGTGAACGTCCGTAACTAATTTTAACGGCACATCATGTGATCAGAATTATTTACGAACAAACCGAGTCTATCGATTTAAAATAAATATCACTATGTGGTGAATAAAATAAATAATAACCGAATACATATACCTGTTTATTATCTTACGGGTTAAGAGAAATGAACAAGAGGTCTAGATTGTTTATTTGGCCAATATAAAATAATCTTATCCTCCGTGGTCTATTTAATACATTACAAATATACTAGTGTAATTCATTAGTCAAAGATCAACTAATTCGAAAATACACTCTATTCACGACAATTAGTTCAATTTGGTTAAGCTTGTGAACCAATAATTTATATTTTAGAAGGCACTGATAATATGTTCTTTCCTTTCGACACATAGAACTATATTATCTACAATGTAAAATAAAGAAATCATATTCACGTAAATAAATAAACTGCCAACATACAACTTTTTATTTATTTTTTTTAAGACAAGCAAAGAAATGCGGTGAAATTGTTTTATTTATTTTTGTGTTTATTTTTATGTGTTTTATGTGCTTAGTCGAGTCTTTTGTAGGTTCGTTATAGTATTAACCGAGCCATTTTGTCGTTTTTCCTACATTTTTACCTTCGTCATGTGTTTTTCTATTTTGCCGTACTTTTTTGCTCTTTTGATGTTATTTAGGTCCTTGATTCAAAAGTTAGGGACGACGATCCGTTCGAGCCATTGTCGAGACATTTGTTGCACTCGCCGCAAGACGCTGAGTCAGCACGCAAGACACCCAGCGAGAGTTCCCATTCGCGATAGTACAAGACGCCGAGGCAGCACGCGATACACTCACTGAGAGCGCCCACCCGCGAAACCGCAAAGCATCCGCGCACAACATGCACACTCACTACGAGCTTCGCTCCGCGAGGTAGCGAGTTCGCTCCCTAGGCATCCTAAGCACCTCTTGTCCACACTCGTTGTGAACCGTGGTTGGCTAGGTCGCTCGTTCGGCTTAGTAAATGTGTATATAACCAATGTGTGTACTCCTTGTTGGTATATGTGTCCTAGAGACAGTCTTTTTGAGGACATATATACATGATCACATTAATAATTATATTGGATTATAACTATGGTATTGCAATTAATTAAATAATTGTTTGATTGTTTGCAATTTATTAATTAATTGATCCTTTGAGTTAATACTGTCATTAACAGAGTGAGATGTTAATTGATAAAGTATAACTCTCAAATCGCCTCAATCTATGATCATTAAGAAAGGGATATTAATGGTACGCGATAGATTGACATGTGGTCTGCATCACATTCTTGGAGAATATAGTATGTCTCACTGCTATGAATAATTGTTATTCGTGATGGACACATGGGTACTTTGGAAAGTATTGGTATACCCTACCGATAAACCATTTGTTTATGTGTCTATGGAGTATCGATGTGTGGAATGGTGTAATAGTCCTTTGACTTGAGGTCTATACGCAATTCATGTATAGAGTGATTTACTTAGACCTAGTCCAAAGCTTACGCCCTTATGGGTAGATACGGGCTAGTGTTGGGTTGATCACGATATACATGGAATTGGTATTTGAGCCAAGATAGGATTCATTCCTCGAATATAGTTTCGAGAGAACACTCGTTTTCTCTATACTGGGTTGATAAAGTCATTGGCCAATGCACGTGATTATATTTGAAATAGTGTTCAAATATAATTGATAAAATCAACCAGTGAGATGAGATAAAATGATTAAGCTGTTTGGATAAACACACGTTCAAATCCTAAGCTTAATCGAGTGGTTCGTGAGTGAAGGGACCGTATCACTATTGAGTTCTACACGAAAGGTTTGTTTGCTTGTCCATGTAAACGTACTTAATATTTTGAGTTCGTCCTTCGACGCAGTCTACAAATTCCGTAAGGATCATAAATTAGATTTATGTCAATATATGAAAGTCTATAGGGTCACACAATATGCAATCAATTTTTCCAGCTAAGAGTGAATCGAGAATGTTAAATATTCAATTAGATTGAAATATTTACTTATATGTAATGAGATTATTTTCTATTTGATAGAAAATAATTAATTAAGTTAAATTAAATTTATACTTAATTAACTTATTAATTAAATTAAGTTCAATTACCTATTGAGCTATAGAATTTCCTAAAGCCCATATGATTAGGTTTGACCTAATTATAAATATCTCATTATCTCATTCATATTAATCAATCGATGGATCGATGAATGAAAGAAACACTTTGAGTGATCAAAATCAAAACACTCTCTAACTTTTCGGATCGAGGATTCCTAACTTCTTCACCGGAAGTGATTCATTGACGTTAGATCGTGCACCGAAAAACTAGATTGCGTGGATACCATAGTCGAGGACCAGGGCCGGCCCTGACATTTTTGGGGCCCATGGAGAAAATTCGGTAAGGGACCCTTTCTCCAACACATACATTTAATTAAAGTGAAAAATAATAATAGACAAACACATAAAAAAAGAGTCTGGGAATCAAACAATGAAAATAAAACACCAAAATTATAAAATATAATCGAGAAATATAACCTGATTTATGCCTTGAATAATGATCTTCAAACCCAAAAAACCCTAATAATTGTAGTAGGTCTCTCGGTTGGGTGTTTCACTTTCGCGAATAAATAGAAGAATCAATTGAAGACTGAAAAGAAAGGCTTAATCGTCGAAGTCGTTGCTTCAAATTGTTTATCGCTACACTCAAAAAATTTTCCGCCCGTTAGAAAGTACAACTTGGAAATAGACGTAAGGAAAAAGAAAAGCAAAGCACGGTGCTATAAAGATGGAGAGGAGTATAGTGCACAATGGTGTTTACGAGACGGAAATTATATTACTCTTCATTCCTAAGTATCCTTGTTGTCATCTTAACCTACCACCTTTATACTTTTTTTTTTCTTTACCTACCATCTTTATCTGAGCGTGGGAAGTTGTGTGGAAATGTTAGATGAGAAATATTGATAGAAGCATTATTTTGATATTCTCTCCACTTGCCTTTCCCGTTCTTCCAATTCCAAAAGAAAAAGTGACTTTGATTTTTTTTTTTATTGCTTATGATTATTTCCTTATATGTGTTTGGACTTGGGCCAATAAAAGCTAATTTTTTTGTGCGCTTTTTAATTGATAGAAAAATTCACTAACAAAAATCCATACAGATATATATTATATATAATGTATATATAAGTTTGGGGCCCCAAATATTTGTGGGTCCATGACCAATGCCCACTTTAACATTAGTCAGGGCTGGCCCTGTCGAGGACAAAAGACGAATAATGATAAGTTTTCGTGTATTATTCACGCGATCTAAGATCATATCGAATAGCTATAGTCGGATCTTCGTTGTTGGTAAGAAAAATTTTAAAATTCTGCAGCGCGTGCGCTAGGTTCGTACGTCGAAAATCCAACACTCTTTGAGGTATAAATATATTTAGTCATTTGTTTTGGGAGCACCTAGACTTCATTTCTCACTTTTTCATTTTGGAAAAAAAAAAATCAGAAAAAAAAAGATAGGTACCAAACTATTTTTCTTAGAAAAAAAACATAGAACGTAGCATGCGTACCTTGTGCATTCCATGTAGATCTAAAATACAAGGCTTTAGATCTATAAGAAATTCAAGACATATACACTATGTATTATTTTTGTCCCTTATTTCATTTATTTTATTCTTTACATAATAACCACACATTACTATTTTTCCATCATCATAAAGTCCAAGTAAGCAGTCACTAGTTGATAATTAAAATGAAAGTAAAAAAAATAAATAAAAAAAATTAAGTGAATCCTAGCACACAAAAAGATGAAATCAGCAACAACTAAAAATAAACCACATCCTATTGTTTTCCAATTATTGCACAAACAGACATAATACAAAACCCAGACGAACAAAAATAAAATGAAGCTGGGCTCTCCCTAGCTACTTACGGGGGCGCGTGTCCTCGGGCTGCGCCACGCCCGTCGAGACCTTGGCCACGTCAAGGGCAGTGGCCTCAGGCTTCTTCTTCACATAAATAGTGAAGTACCACAAGGCCCCAATGACGGCGGAGCCCATTAATGCCATGGTTGCGAGCCTGTAAGGCATCTGGCGGCGCTGGTGGAGGACACCGCCAGGGCCACTGCCCGGTGGCCGTTTGGATGCCTCCACCCCGGCCCTCTTTACCTCCTCAGGGCTCATCTTGTGCGTGTCCGCGTTTTTTCTCCACTCCTCGCTTCCTGCCATCTATTGCATGAAATCGGAGTTTCTGCTTTGACTTCTATTTTCTTCAATTCACTTGATTGTGTTGAAGGTTATGGTGGGCGGGCGGAGTTTTGATGAGTGAGAAATAGGGTTTGCCACGAGGTGCTTAAACACCTACGTGTCGTTTTCTAAGGCTACTCGTCTACGTGGAACTATGATTTTGGGACAACACATGGGTAACAATATTTGTTTTTAATTAAAACCGTCCCAAGCATTTTCGGAGCGCACCGTTAACCATACTAGTTTTTGTCCCGTGCATTTGCACGGAAAACTATATAATAAATGAAAAAATAATAAAAATTATAAACAATAGTAAAAATCATAACAAATTCATTGAAAAAAATTAAGAAAAAAAATATAAATATTCTTAAACACTTCTTTATAAAACAATGTCGTAGTTTTTCTATCGTCAAAATCTCCCTCAGCTCAAATCAAAATCTTGAAACCTCACTGACCCGTAATTCTAAAAAGCGCCACGTATAGTTGCTCATGACTAAATGCAGAGCTCTTCAGTAGTAAGCCGACGTTCGACAGAGACTGTCTTTGACTCTTATTGATCATGTCATAGCATAGGAAACACTTTTTTATATTGTTTGTCCTCGACTCTTATTGATTGATAGAGATTTTCCTTGCTTCTTAATAAAAAAATACCATCTAAATATAAATGAGTAAATATAATATTAATTTTTTATAGAAACAAAAAATTTAAAGTAATTGATAATGAGTATAGAATTACCCTTGCGGATTCAAGTTATTTCAACGATGTCCTTTTTATATATATAAGATTTAATTTTTTTCTGATTTATATGAATATAAGCACATTTGACTAATTTTTATAAATTTTATTGAAAAAAGTTACTATTTTTTTGAAAAACTGATAAGATATTAAGATAATACTGTACTTAACATAAATGTGAGATTAATTAAAATAAATCTTTTTAATTTAGTCATTAATTAATTAAATTTAACTATAAAAAACCTTCTTAAATGTGAGATTAATGAGTAATTAATTAAAAAAATGTAATTCCTTTTGGAGGAAAAGTGAAAACATTTTTATTAAATGTTTTATTAAATGAGATTAGCTAGCAATTATATATATATAGATTTATGTATCAACAATAATTTATTTTTGTAACAAAAAAAAAATAATAATTTATTTAAAACTGACAAATTCATTCTCAAACCTAAAAAATATTTTTGAAATATATGTCAACTTTTATTACTTTTCAATACTATTCATGTATTTTACAATGTGACAAATTATAAACCATATCATTATTTTAAATTCGATTTAGACATTATGTAATAAAATTAATTATAAAGTTATGGTCATACACATAATTCATTAAAAATTAAAAATTACAACACATAAGATCAAATTAAAAATATAACTCACGAGATGATAAATTAAAAATTACAACATACAAGTAAAAATAGATAGTCTTTCAAGTCTCAGAATTGGTAAATTACTCCAACAAATGATCAATTAGTGCATTCCGAAGTGCAATGAGATCATCTTTATTTCAATTTTTTTTTTTTTTTTGAGATATGAATTTTTGAAATCGAGTATGTAGACATCGAAATTTTAATATTTTATTAATTAATGTCTTTATTTATTTTGGGACATAAATCAAAGATAAATAAGATATTTAATTAATAAAGTAAATATTTCTTGCCCACCAAGTCAAATATTAGGATAAGAAAGGAGATTATATCAAATCTTAGGATAAGGAAAGAAATTATATCAAATCTTAGGATAAGGAAGGAGATTATATCAAATCAAGAAGGATCAATCAAATTGATGTCTTATTCTCCAAGACTCTCTCTCCTACACCTATAAATAGGGCTCTCCTCAAAGTCACAAATCATACCTAAGACACCTCAAAAATCAAACACACCACATCCATCAAAATCTCAAGTTCAAGAACTCTCAATAATTCTCTTGAAGATCAAAAGTTTTATTTTTTTCATAAAATTTGTTGTTACAGAGTACTTTCATCAATTGTCATTTCATCATCCGACGGCGGCGTTTCCATCTCGTTTCAATTGGTGTACTTAAACTACGTTCATCTTCGACAATGTAGAAAAGAATGTAGTTCATCCACGTTTTCTTTCACTCTTTAGCTAGTCAATAAAAATAATAGAAAGAATTATTCTTACCAATTCTAAATTATTTAAATAATTTTCTTACTACATATTATAAAATTTTCATATTTGGTAAGTAGATAATATTGTAGTTAAACTATATTGTGCATTAGAAATAATTTTTTAATTTCATAGTTATAAAATTAACATTTTTTCCTACATAGTTCACAATCTATTTAATTTTTCGACATTTGTTAAAATTTATTGTATAACAACATTATAACATTGGAGATGCTCTGAGTGCGTAAGAAATACACATAAATTGATGATTCAAAGGAATGTGCGATACACACGTAACCAATCTTTCATTTTTTTTTCTTTTATTGTATATTTTATTTTAGAGGTTTAGAATTGAAATTCCGATTTGAATTTTCAAACCTCAAAGTTGATCATTTTAATGGAAAACCTACATGTTTAAAATTACAAACATGTTTTATTTAAGAGTGTTAATATTCACCGCACCCACTTTTACTATTTACCGCACCCTTAAAATACTATTTTGCCCTTATTAAAAAATAATAATAAAAAATTCAATTTTTAAATTTTTTTTTAAATGTGGCCAAAAAATATGTTACCTTATAAATTGATAAATGTGGCCAATTTTATATGAATGTGTTATAACACAAAATTCGAAAAAAAAATCATAAAATTCGAACAAAATTAAAAAAAAAAAAAAAA
>BKCP01005183.1:2120393-2138074 GCA_008636005.1 Striga asiatica | reverse complement strand
TTTTTTTTTTTTTATGTTAGTAAGGGTATGAATGTCATTTTTGGGTGCGGTAAAATGAAAATGGGTGCGGTAATTAGTATTTCAGTTTATTTAACTACAATTTCTTTCATCTCACTCAAACAACTATTCAAAATAATTTACTTTTTAACTCATATCAATTTGGATCAATTTTAACCGATTTTGACTATCCCTGACAAGCCCCAAGTAAATACGCTAAAATGCATATGGCACATATGGCATAAGTTGTACAACTATTTTTCTTGTTATTTTCCCTACGTTAACATACAGACAGCAAACTCTTTCCTCATAAGATAAAACAGAACAGAGGCTATAATTATATTTCGGAACGTTGCAAAAACATCAACGTTATCTAAAGGCCGGACAAAAACACAAACTCCTTTCACGCCACCCAACATAAACCTCTCAACGGCTACTTTCTGCGCCCTATACATATTCCACTGCCACCCCTTCACAGCTACACTCCCCACCTCTCTCTGTCTCTCTCTCAGCTTGTAAAATTACCAAAGCTAATTACTTAAGGTCACAAAAATGGCCGGAATTTCGAAAACGCAGATTTATTCATTACTGCCCCTCATGATTTTCCTGTTGGCAAGCTTCTCAGACGCGAGGGACCACGTGATAGGCGGCAAGCCAGACGCGTGGCGGATCCCCACTTCAGATTCAGATACCCTCAACCACTGGGCCGAGAAATCACGTTTCCTCATCGGAGATTCTCTCGGTAAGACTAGCTTGCCCCAAAACCCCCAAAAATCCCCAATTTTTGTTGCTAATAATAATTATAATTAGTAACAATAGCTTGCCCCAAAAATCCCTAAAATTATTCGTTGGGCATTTCAATTTCAATTATTATTATTATTATAATTTTGTTATTGGTTGGCAGTGTGGAAGAACGAGGGGTCCAATGACTCGGTCTTGCAGGTGACGAGGAGGGATTATGTGACCTGCAACACATCGAGTCCGGTGGGAGTGTACAACGCCGGCAGGGTGGAGCTTGAGCGGTCGGGGCCGTACTATTTCATCAGCGGAGTGGAGGGAAACTGCCGGAAGGGGCAGAAGGTGATTGTGGTGGTTATGCATCGTCGGCTGGCGGTTTCGCCCTCACCTTCGCCGGCTGAGGTTGCTCCGGCGCCTACCAGCGGTGGTGATGGGGTTATTATGAGGAGTCGGGGATTTTTGGCGTTGGGGTTAACGGCGCTGGTTGTGGTTGTGGGCTGCGTGATGTGAAGGAGAGAGATTGTTTTGTTAGCTGAGATGTTTGATGGAGCATTTGTTATATTATATTATTTCATTCTTCTCTTATTTCTTTTTTTGTCAAATTCTTTGGTACAATTGAGATTTACACGACTCTGTTGGTGTAATTCTTTGGTTGTGTTATTTATTATATGTTCGAGACATATCAAAGTTTTTTTCTTATATACAATGTTTATATGGATATATACTAGTTTATAATCCAGCATAAAATTTGAGTCTATAATCAAGCGTAAAATTTGTGTTGTGACTCGATTATTTTGCTTTGACAGATGTTTGTAGTAAAATTTTTGGGCTGCATGATAAGTGTATCAACATTCCTCCATACAATCTAAAATGTATCTTAAATCAAGAAGGGCACTAACATAAGCATCTGGTATCAACATCTCCAACCTTTTGCCAGGTTCAAACCTAATCCTAAAAATCCTAGGAAGCAAGAGATGAGTATGGTCAGTGAGCTTGTAGATGGGACAGGAAGAAGGTGGAATGTGGGAGCTGGTTCAAAGGATTTTTCCACCGAAAGAGAACAATGCTACTCTCACTTTTAACCTAGAGCCCAATGATTCTGACAGGGTGATCTGGAATTCAAAAGACAATGGAAAATTCTCAGTATCTGCTGTTTATGAGCTCCTGGTAGAAGAAAAATGGGCCTTGCTTGACTTGCCAGATTGCAGCAGATCCAAAGCCTTGATGACTAAGACTAGATAGGTCAGCTGGAATCTTAATGTGGCAAATACGGTCAAACACTTTATCTGGAAGTGTTACATTCTCCCAGTCAACCAAAACCTTTTGAAAACAAAATATGCACATTGACCTATATGGAACTCTTATGGAGAAGATACTGAATCTTTGGAACACTTATTCTTTCACTGCAGCATAGCCAAAAGAGTATGGAAGCTAGCCTCTATCTCCTAGGATGGATTGTCAAAGGACACTTCTTGCTTCAAGCATTGGTGGATCAACATTTGTAACCTGAAGCACTCACCCACTACGGATCTCAGAACTCAACGGACAGCTTATCTGTTATGGTGGATCTGGAAAGCCCTTAACTTCTGAGTTTTCCAGAACTTCTGGGTACTCTGCTTGGTCTGAACATTTGTCTTGTTCTCCTGCTGTCAGCCACTAGTTGTGTTAGTGGTAGTTGATCAGAGCTCAATTATTTTCTTTGCTTGTTTAGTTTTAGCTTTTCTTGTTATTAGCTAGTTTGCGTAGTGGGTAACTGCTAGGGACTAAGGCCAGTTGCAGATTACCTCTTTTGATTGGTGCTTTGTACAGGGCTGTAATTGTAGAACCATGCCGGGTACTAGGCCTCTGCCCTTGCCGGTGTGTTAAGTCTCCCTTTCTAGTTTAGGGTTATTTCCTATTTTTAGGACGCTATGTTAGCAATCCTCTTTTCTGCCGTGCGGCAGTTTGATTTGTATTTGTATTTGTAACGCTCTCTTCATTCTNATAATAATAATAATAATAATAATAATAATAATAATAATAATAATAATAATAATAATAATAATAATAATAATAAAAAATAAAAAAGAAATAAACAAATTGAACAAACCAACGAAAATTCTTAGCGCCACACATATTATAATTACCGAATAATCTCAATCAAATAATCCATGAAAACTTGTTGCTGTTATATCATGTAATTGATTCTATGTGTTAAAATAAATAATTTTGAATTTATATATCTTGAGTGTTAGTGAATAGTGTACTATAATTATATTATGATTGATATGAGATATTATAGTAGACCGGTTTTAATGGATAAAAAAGATTATTGGAGAATAAGCCTACGCACATGGGTTAGGACACGTGACATAATGGTATTTGTCAAGCCCAACTTGAGCCTTAAGATACACTTCCCCTATAAGGTATCTCAAAAACACATTCTCTCTACATTGACTACTATACTCTCATTTTGCACTCTTGATTTGGAGAGAGTGCTGACTTAAGCATCGGAGACTCGACACTGGCGTTGGGTTCTTGCAGGTACGGAGACAGTTCGAGTTGAAGGAGCCCGGGTGAAATCTATTTACTACCAATGATGTTGTTAATTATTTATGTAATCCATGTACATTTGTTTGGGTGACCTTTTATTGAGTGCTCAACAAATTTAGAATAAATATTTATTATTAATTTAAGAGCTATGTTATTACTAACTTATTTCCCAGGATTTAAAAAAAAAATGAAGTGTTTATGTTATAGTATCAAGATTTAATTTTAGAAAAAAATTATATAATGTAAAAATTATAGAACAATGCTACAGCTCCCGTTACGGAACTATTCGGTTGGGATCTGTAACATTAGATGCACATGATACACTAATCTACATGTGCATCTAATGGTTATAAATCCCAGTTCCGTAGCATTTTCCAAAATTATAATCATTATTAGAATTCCTTTTATGAAAATAAGGCGTTACACAAATAAACAGCTTGATCTAGTAATAAATTGTGTGATCACTCATATCAACTCTGACCAAACACCTCGTAATAGTGTTTTCCCCCACCCCAATTCAGTAGGTCACGAAACAGAAACGCTCACGCCGCAGCCCCGCCATTGCCGCTTCGTCAGTCTTCACCTTCACGCCGCATGCCCGCTGCAAGACCACGCCATAGCGGCCTCATCAATCGTCTATCGCCCGCCTCCATCGCTGTTCCGTCCCGATATCTCGCCCTCTCCGTCTCTGGCCAGCTTCCGTCGCCGGCCTGCCCGTCCCGATCTCTCGCCCTCCTCCGTCGCCGGGCCGCGTCCATCGCAACTTTCAAAGGTATATTACTTGATTTTCAGCTTGGTTTGGTGAATTCGTTTTTCATGGATGAATTTGTTTCATGCCTCAATTGTTTGGTGAATTCGTCTTGCAATTAATAATCATATGAGATTAAAGAAATATAATTTGAGCTACTGTGATGAGCTATAAAGTACTTGATCCCCGACTACTAGCTTGGTCCTGCTACATTTTCTTTTTACCAAACCGGCTTCACCAGTCCACAATTAACTTCCAGCAACTCCACGAGACTCCAGCAAGTCGTAGACCGCCGCCTCATTGCCTGTAAAACTTTCTGATTCTTATATCAAATTGGTTGTAGAATTGTAATACCTAAACAATTTTATGAACCACTGAATCCGCAATAGGGCCAAGAACGGCCATAGGTCGACGACCCTGTATCTAGCCTTCCGGATACCGGAACTCCATAAGACGTGTACTGTATGAAGCCCTTGTTCCTAGGATCATGTCGTTGATATTATACTTATAATTTCAAGTAGATGAAGGGAGGTGGGCTTGCGAAAGGCGATGTCATGGTGAGCACCTCCGCCAGAGGTGAGGCGGGTTCTATAGATAACCGAGGCTAGTAGAAGTAGTTTTAACATATTAGGGTTAAGGGCATAAACATTCTTTTCCAATTTACACATATTTGTGCCTTTTCATCACCTGCCCATGATATGCATTTGAGGATGACTGCCATCACGAAACAATTTTGAATGGCAGATTGTTCATATGGTAATGTGCTATGGGTGATAGTTTTATTTATTTTTATTTTTTCCTTTTAGCTAGCATTAGACAACAAATGGAAGTAGAGAGCAAAAGCAATCACAAAAGTGAACATACTAAGACCGGCTGCAATATGAAGCGTAACAACGAAGAGAAGAAAACGGAGCTTGCTGGGCAGTCTGCCACTTGTAGCGGCCAACAACACTCGAAGAAAAGGAACCGGAAAGAAGTTGCCATATTTGGGAATTACAGAAATTATTACGGTTACAGGGTAATCCCATCTCGTTTCTGTTTTCTCATTTCTTTAATTTTTTTCGGGTTTATAAACGTCAGTGTAGTTTTTCAAAGTTACACGCAAGATGTTTTTCCTTGAGCCTCTGCACCGAAAATTCAGTGAAATTTTTAGAATCTCAAAGAGCATGCATTGTGATTAAAATATATATAGTAGGCTTTGTGACTAGTTTATGGTTGCCCAAAAAGGTATAATATCCAAGTTTGCTGTTAGACTCAATTTGGGGGTTCCTTTTCCGTGGTCAATGGTTCTCAGGTTGGGCATGACCTGGATGAAGATCCTAGATTGAAGATGATGAAAAGAGAATGGTTTGAGGGAAAGGACTGCCTTGATATTGGCTGCAATAGTGGTTTAATCACTATAGCAGTTGGTAAGAAATTTTAAATAAATGCATTTGTTAGTTTCTTCTTGATTTTAACTCTGTGATCATTTAAGTTTTGTCTTCTGTTGTTCTCTACAGCAAAAAAGTTTGGTTGCCGGAGCATTCTTGGTGTTGACATTGATGGAGGTGACTTTTTCTCAAATCTCAAAGATCTTGTTGAACTTGAAACAAACTTGCCTCTCATTTGTTTAAATATATTGGGATATTTTTTACCATTGTAATAGTGCATTAGCCTCATTTTTAAGAATTTTTGTACTTCTGCATTTTGTTTTCTTGTTCCTTGAATCTCTAATGGTTTAGTAGTTAAAAATTGGATAGTACTCTGAGTCTGTGATTAACTAATCCTCGGGGTGTGAAGATATCTTCTGTCTAACAAGATCCATGTTAGTTTAATGCCATCGACAATATTTGTTCTTGAACTTGACTAAATTTGTTCATTATATCATTCTAATTTAGGATCTTAACCTGCTTTTGAGCCTCGGAAAGGCTTGCCTTCTTTAAGGCAACCAATAGTATAATGTAATAGTCCAGATTGTAATTGGTAGTAAAGCTAAAGAAATGTGTTAGATGTTGCATAAATCATTTATACTTTTTAGTAATTTTGCAACATGCGGACAAGCCATTTAATGTTCTTAGGAAAATCGCAATCAGTTGTGATCATGTGAAGGCTGGTGCCCAATTTGAGATGGGCTGGCTAATGGTGGGAGCAAATGTTTAACCAGGTAGTTACTTGACCATTTTCAATTGGGTAGGCAACTTGTTTCCTGAAGTTGGTCTGCAGCTCTTGAAGACGTAGCTTGCATGTACGAAAACGTGTATTTTATTAAGTGAACTTACTTTAGGTAATTTGGCCAATCCTACATTTCAGACAATATTGTGATGTTTAGCATGAAATTCTCCCACTTGTCGAAAATAATTGACGTCTGTTTTTTGTGATGTTTATTCATCAAAATTCAGCCCGAGTTGAGGATGCAAACTGGACACTAAGGAAAGTGGTTAGGGCAAGTACACATAAGGGTAATTCCAAGTCTGAGAGATCAGCAGATGCAGAGTTGGCCAGCAGCTTGGGAAACAACACAACTGAATCACTGACAGATGAAAAACGAGATGACTCGTTGAAAACTGATCTGCTTAAAATAGTCTCTTTTCAGAAAGGCAATTTCGTTCAGAGTTGGCGACCCCCAGAAAACAAATGTTTTCATGCAACCTTTTGGTATTTATGCTGTCCCTTTGATCCCATGCATGTTTGATTGACTTTTTATTTTTCGTTTTTTTGGAGGTAGTTTCATTTAAAAGACACCAACAAAAATTGGCTTGTTCTTGTTTTATACTTTATGTGGCTATTACTCGTGCATGAATGGTGTGATTTACGTGGGTTTATTTTGATTCCGTTCCTGATCAGATTATTTTTGAGTTGCAGCTTAAGTGTAGCGAAATGGATACATTTGAACTGGGGTGATGAGGGACTGATCACATTATTTTGGAGAGTGTGGAAACTCCTCCTTCCGGTATCCAAAGCATTCAACGTTTTCTCTTTTTACCATTTTTTGTTCATCTGGAAATGTTTTTATTCCCCCATATTCGTTTGGAAATGTTACAGATGATTAGCAAATTTGTGTGCAGGGTGGCATTTTCATTTTGGAACCCCAACCCTGGAGCTCGTACTATAACAACCGTCTTGTGTCCGAGGTAAATCACTGCACCTCACGACTTCTAATAGCTCTCTAGCAATGAATTGCAGACTGCTGCCACTAATTACAAGAACATTCAGTTTTCTCCCGAAGATTTTCAGGACATACTTCTAGATAAGGTAGTGCTTTTGGCTATTAAGTTATTTGAAGTTGGATGATTTTTTTTTTTACTTCTCTTTGATCGAGTCTTTTCTGACGGCAGATTGGATTCCGGAGGGTTGAAAACATAACACCTCGCGAATTTGGCAACAAACAGGGGTTCGACAGGCCTATTTTGGCTTTCTGGAAATGATGTGGATGTGGTTCATCTAAACATATGGAGGAATTTACAATTGCTGTTGCATGGAGGTTTTGTGTTTTTCGGTGCAAGTGTAGGCGAAGTATGGTGTGATTCTCTGTTATGTCCTTTTTGTATAAGGAATCTTGCAGAGCAGTTTTGAGGGATTATTATTAATTATAGTTGCCATATATAGGAAAAAAAATTGACTTTCCTCTTACAGAGCAAATGAAAGCGAATGATATTGGATTTTCTCCAAACAATATAAAGAGTAAATTCGAGATCTCCACCATTTTTTATGTTATAAAATTCAACTTGTACAACTTTGTGTAATACACATGGGCTATGCATATATGTAGGAGTCGGATTGAGTGACAATAGATGATGTTAAAAAAAAAAAAAAGAAAGTATAAATCGTAGTCCTTCTATCACTGCTTCAAATCCAGTTAAATGCTCCAGCTTTGGACTGCTTCAAATCCAGTTAAATGCTCCAGATTTGGCCAAACGCATGGTGACATTTCTAAAACTATGAATACTTTTGCTTTCTTGTGTGGGGTATTTTTATAATTTTGTAAAATACATAGATACGTTATTGTGAATTTTCACACGTATTAAAGTACATTTGATCTAACAATATCATGCACTTTGTAACGCGGTGACATTATGTTAAATTTTTGAGCTATTAAATGTTCAGACAGGTGGTAATTTTATAATTTTGTAAATATGGTGATATTTTTAATGTGCATATCTACACGTAATATTGTGTTTTTCACTTATTATCTAAATCGCATATATAATCAAAAACTAAATTGCAAATATTTCTCTTATCTATATATGAAAGAGTTAGACTAATTGTGGTAGTGACAAGTGTCCAATTTAGACATTCTTAATGGCTGACAAGTGTCCACAATTTATTATAGTTTTGCAATTGGATTCGCTTTTTTTTCCTTTTTTTTACATCTATGTGTATAGGATGAATTACGTTTGCGCCTTTCCAGACCGGTCGTCCTGCCAAGCACCGGAAAACCTGCTGAGACCGAAATTGTACGGTGTTTCTCGGTGGGCCCGAGGGCCGCTGTACATGAGATTTTCTTACCGTAAAATCTGGGTACGACCCTCTTTTAACACCTGCTCCCATTCCATTTCCCCTCCTTTTCCACTTGGTCATGAAAACTGGGACGAATCTGCAGAGATGTGATGGCCGTCTTAAGCAACAAAATTGGTAAAAACTAGGCAAGATTTTCTCTCACATTCCCATTCTCTCCTTACGTCAAACCCTAGCCCTCTCCATCTTCTACTCACACCCACACACAGAAAAATGGCTTCGATGAGGTGCCGAAATTCGCCGTCGAAAAATCGAACGAATTTTTTATTGCCGTCGAGAAATTGACCGGCGAGGCTCTTGCCTGGTTCAAAGGTGTCTTCCCACCGGAAACAAGGTCCGATAAAATCAACCAGTGGATCCGCTTCGACCTTTCGTACCTAATCGCCGTTCTGGTCCTGGCGGCAGTCTTCTTCTTCTGGTTTTGGTGTTTCCCTGGCCGAGGGAAGGTGAGCATGATGAAGGCCTGAGAGAGGAACTTCCAGATGCCGAGGAAGGTGTTCGAGAGTGACCCAAAAGGGTATTTTCTGTTTTTCTTTTTTCTTTTTCTATCCTCTGCAACCAGACTAAAACCCTCCTTAACTGAAGACTCTGCAGTAAAGCAAGCCTCGAAGGTGGTTTGTTCTTTGTTATGTACTGCAGCATTTTGGTGCAGGCTCTGTACTGCAGTACTGTGTTTCTCAGTGGGCCTGAGCCCGAAATAAGTAATATATGTTCATTTTGTTTGTTTCATCTGATTATCAAGAAATGTGTAATGATGAGAAACATATGATGTTTAATGAAGCAGTGTTCATGGGGATGTTGTGAATTCCAAGCAAACAAGGTGGTCAGTCCAGTGTAATCCCTCTTCTGCAGATGATATAAGATGTAGTAGCAATCTCTCTCCGTCTCCCTTTCTCAAACTATATTTGATCATCTAAGCTTTCACAAGTTTCTTCACATATATGATACTTCATTTTTCGAACTCAACTATCTATTCTTTCTTTATTTTGTACGTAAACAAACCTACGTTTTTCTCACAGGAACCAAATGGAACACAAGTTCTCATCCCGGTAACCTGTGGCCTAATTGACCTCTTTAGCACCGAGCACGTAAGACTTTCTTATTCCTTTCATCTCAAAAACTAAACAGATAAAAATGGAGAGAAAATGAATATTTTGTTAGTAATTCATAGTAAACTGCTCTGCTCATTTTTCTTCTCCAGGTCCCAAAATATTGAAACATAATGGACTAGATGAATCAAGAAAACATGAATCAGAAAACGCATTTCCATTTTAACCTTAAGGAACAACTTTTTAATAGTCTTCTCAAGGATTATTTACAAAATTGGTTCTCCGATATGTATTTTATTGATCTGGAGTTCTTTAGGTTTTTGGATCTACCGGGCACTAGGGTGGAGGTTCGCTGTAGCCACTACAAGGATGCGGTGGACGCTGACGAGGGGAGGCGTTGGAGGGGTGACAACATGGTCGAGATTCGTAAGAACAAACTCAAGTAGAATTTACTAAAGAAGCGATGCGGAGGGCTCCAACAACGACAACAATTCTCGGTGTATCTTCAATCATCTGTGATCAAGAAAAAGGTATATTATTTCATTGGTCGGTTTTGAATTCATTCTTTAATGAAGGGTTAGCTTTTTCCATTGAAGCTCCCATATTAAGATTGGCGAGTAAAATGTGGGTCTATGATCTTCCCTTAAATTAGAAATGCTTGCAGAGTTTCATATTAGAAATAGCCAACTCAAGTATACTATATAAATTGTCGTTCTTCATGCATTGAAAAAACTCATTATACAACTAAGTCAACAATCACTCACACACACATACTCAAACAGAGAAAAAGTTAAATTTCTCAAACAAGCTATCTATAAGTAGCACCAAATTTGTTCAGATGGTCACTGCATTCTTAGACAAACTATGGAAAAAATGAGAGTGCTTTACTTGATAGTAATATAATAATCCATATCGTGCTTATTCAAGTAGTTTCTTAGGGCCATGACGACCGACAAGTCATGTCTGGCCTAAACCAACCATTGCTGCATTTTGAATGTGTTTCCGAATCCGTTTAACTGATTAAGGTATGGTATGTGCAGAAACATCCGTCTGTAATTTATTAGTTCTTTGTTTTGTCTTGGTTTGGATTAGTCTTTAATAAACGTCATATTGTTTCATACAAGTGATTTTATTTCATGAGCACATCTGTTTGATTAAGTGGAAATAAACAAATTTAGAGAATCTAATTTTTTCTTGCACAGGCGTGTAAAAGGATCCAGTAGTTTAAGGCAATGAGCAGATCATTCCTTTTGTGGTTGCAAAAAAATTGCAGGTCCTATTGATTTATAATACCCAGTGGCCATCTGTTCTATCAGGATAAGCCCAGTCCACCCAGGTGAAACATGTCCCTCCTAATCAGGGTCTCTATTAATAAAGGTATTTTATACATCCATCTGAAAATGGTTTCCTTTGTGCTCATATTGATGCTATATTATTGAGTTGTTACGTTTTTTTAAGTATTTTTTTCCTTTTATGTGATGTCTTGTTTATAAAAGTGTCTATAACAAATAAAAAGTGTGTTAATTTTTGTAAGGCTCTCTCATATCTGTACATGCACTTTTTTTCCCTTTATATCATTTTTGTTGTTTTGGGCCTTTGGTTCCATTTATTTTTGTTGGACAAAATAGAACTTTTTTTGCCCCTTTATATTGAGTGGTGCGACCCTATTTTCAAACATTATTCCTTTTTAGTTTATAGAAGAATATTTATCTTTTTTTAGAGGATTCAAGTACAATCTTTTAGTTGGCAATATGAGATTGGTGTAAGATACAGTATACGTACAAACGACACATATAAGATGTAAAAGGTTGGGCCAATGGGCAGTGAATCCGGGTTTCACAAGCCAGCAAATTGTCTGTTGACCTAAAAAATAAAATATAGATACGTAGAAAACCAATATTATCATACACCTTACCTTTTCCAAAGTGATGAAATAGTGAATAGTTCACAAATTAAATAGAATAAAACATTTTCTTGGTTGCTCGCCATTGGTGTTATATTCTGATTATTTTCCTTAAATTTTCTTGGTTGCGCAATACTGTCGACTTGGTTTTCAATTTCCTGTTTGTAGTAATTTTTTTAATTCAATTGGGTTTTTTTCCTTGTGGGCCTTTCTTTTAATAGAATTTCCGTTCTTCGTGGAGCTTAAAGCCTTAAGGATCAATTTTATCTTTTTTATTCTTTGTGGGCAAAATGTTCTGAAATTCTTGTGATACTCTGAAAGTAGATTGCTTTGCATTAGAAGTAAAATGAGTTGTATTGGTTATATGATTAAAAAACAAGCTATTATTTCATTTTTAGAAATATGTACAAAAAAATATTTGTTTATCTTGAAAAATGTGCGAAATAATATATTTCAAAATTGATAATGAGCCTTTCAAGGTTTAACAAATAGGAGTAGTTTATATGTTTAATATATGTTTTTATGTACTTAATTACAAGAGATTGAATAGTAATATTTTGTGTGGAGTTCTTTTATAGGATACAATGCAAGATAATATTGGAAAAATTATGGTCAGAAAATTTATTTGAGTCCCATTGAGGACAATAATGATGTCACAGGTGCGAGAAGGTATTTTTTTTTTTCTTTTGTCACCTGCATTAACTGAGAATTCCTACACCTAATATATTTAATAATATATGATTTACTATATTTCATTTCTTTGTTTAGTGTTGGTTTTTTCCTGGATTCATTTCCATTTGTTTGTTATCTCTGAAGCCTTTGTTTGTTCATTGGGTTAGGTGATATTCTACTTGATTGGGTTGCATGTTCTATGCAGTAGAGTTCAGGAGGTGTTCTAAGACATTGTAGCGATTGTGTTACAAGAAATTCACAGAATTTCGATAAAGGCCCAAGAGTATTTTGTTCGCTTCAGTTCTAAGATTAGGTCCCCAACTCTAGAGGTTAACATTTCTAGAGTTTAACTTTTTTACCTTACTGATTTATTGTGGCCTTCATTTTATTTCCGACACGTGTTTTATACCGATAGCATACCATATAAATGGTGCTTCTGGAAGTGTCGCATTGAGTCATGAAATACATCTGTATTTTCTGACTACATGGGAAGAATTTGAGTAACTCTTAACATCCTTGGAATGCAGGTTCACGATCTCGAGGCCAAACACAACAATCTAAGGTGCACCACGAGTGCAACGAGCGCCGCATGGTTATTGCCATTTTATGTCTGTTCTTCATTTGGTTAATTACTGCAAACGACGTGTTTTGAGTATTGTTGCTCTTTTTCACTGGTGGTGTTAGATTCTGGTGTGGACATCACACCGACTATTGTTGGACTAAAAGTGACTTAGGATGGGAAGCCGGAGATTTTAGATGTTATTGATTGGATATTTTGGCTTACAATACTTGATAAGCTCCTGAGCTAAACTCTCCTCTCCTGATGAAGAAGATCGACTCACACCCAAGTGTGTCGACGCCATGTCTGCTTTGGCCCTTACCAGGAAAGGTTCTTTCCTTGCAATTATTGGTGCGAATATTTTGGCCCATTTGTACCTTCTTCTATTTTTCCTTTTCGTAAATTCATGACAAGATTCATGGTAAAAAACTCACCAACTATTGTATAGACTATATAAGTGGGTCGGGTCGTGGATTCCCTCTACGATCGCGGTCTCCACAGGTGCAGGGGGAAAAAGCCGGTCGAGAAGCTCACTATACAGAGGGGTTACTTTCTATCGAATGAATGGCCAGTAGGAGTCCCATATATGCGGTTTTACACTTTTGCTACATATATATTTATTTGTATTTGCATCGATTATTAATTATTTACTGCTTCCTTCATCTCTGCATAGCCATCAACACTGCTAGGAACTCATATATTAGAACACAATAACATACACATGTAAGAAATTGGGATGCCTTGTTACATAAATACTATCCCCTCTCCTACACAACTAGCATAAGTCTCCACCATAGAAGAAAATGAAAAGTCCGATACTGCTAATACCGGAGTGGTTGTAATTGCCGTTTTCAATTTTTGAAAGGTTACTTGGATCTCTGTGCTCCATTTGAAAGCATATTTTTTGAGTAAGTTAGTTAGAGGCCTACTCAACATTCTATAATTTAAAAATATTTCATACTATAATCAGTTAACCCCATAAATCCGCTGGATTATTGAGGTCAGCTAGATTATTACCATGCCCCTTCGGCCCTTCCGAGTCCTGATTTGATTTGGAGAAAACAATAAAGAATGATTACGGAAGTTAAAAACTCAAACTTTCTTTGTTAAAGATTTATAATAATACATAAAATACACTTTATTATCGACTAAATTTGGGGCGGCTGTGCACGCACAGCCGTAACCCTACTAGTATTAAAATATTTAAAACTATAGATTTAATTTTCAAAACTAGTCCCTTACCCTCATCTTTACCGCCACCTCCTGATTCCCAGTCTGCCTCCCCCGACCCGATTCTGTCTCCGACGGCCAGTGAATGGAGATTCCCAACCATCATCGTCGGTGGAAAAGCCATCCCCGACCAATTTCTGTATAACAAAAATCTGAGTTTTTTGGTTCGGGATGTAGTCGGCGGCTTTTCGACCAGGATTTATTCTGACGAGTGGATGCGCTCTCTTTAGGGAAAAGAATCCGACGAAATCTCCTTAACTTGCACCTATATGTATCTTATTTCTTTCAATATGATTCATTCTTATATGACCCTAACTCACAAGATCAGTGTCAGGTAAACAATAAAGCTGAAAAATCCACCCCATCACCTCTAAATTACCCAAACCACAGCACTCGAGGTACCTCAAATGGTGTCTCCGGCCATGTTCAAATACACACTATAATATCTCGCAGATAAGGGACTCACCAATCGACCCAATATTCTGTGGGCCCTGCCTTTGATGATCTTGAGGCCACATATGTATGCATAGACATGACGATCTGGGCCGTTGGATGGGATTTTAGTTTCATGTCGGGGGTAAAAACCTACGTAAGAAAGAAGGGTAATTGTACATAGCATGGACTCATTATGTCATTTAGAGGCCCATCGAAAAATGGAGATGTTTATAATGGCATGGGATTATTGATGGGGGTTTAAAGTATAGGTCATAATTTGATAGCATGATGTGGCCGTCTTTTCTGATTAGCATGTTTTCAGGCTTCAAGTCTTAGTACACTATCCTGAGCATGTAAAGGTGTTCTAGTGCACAATGAACTTTCAGCTGCATGAAATCAGCATTTTTGTTAGAATTGAGAATCACCTTGAGAAAATCTGGATGATGATAACATAGAACCTTAAAATACTCTAGCAATGTTTGCCTATTTTTTTTCAGACTATTCCCTTGTACAAAGGGTTCATCATATTCTAATAATTAGAAATCTATTTGCACTCTAAAAACAAAGGGTTCATCAGATTCTAACCGTGCCTCTGTTTGAACTTCTTACATAATCTTACAAATTACCAACCTAATAGTACTTCAACATATTCAGCTTTGAGATTCTATTACACAAATTTTCAACTTCAGGCTGCAAAATTTCATCTCTAGTGCTATGTAGGTCACTTATTCTACAATTAGACGCTCCTTCAGACTTCCCTTGTACGCTTAAAAAGCGAAAAACTGATTTCAAGCAACAAGGAAGGATCAAGTTTTCCCTAATATGAATTAATTCATCGATTTGTTACCATCTGCAACCAATGAAGAACATAACTTCCATTATATATCTGTACCTTATTGTAGTACGTATCCAACAAGCAGCATATGTTCTTTTTCACAACCCAAAAAAATAAATAAAAAATAACTCACTAACCTAAAGTTGTAAGCACATCTAAAAATCTACCTGATCACTCAATCAGGAAAAACTCGGGCACTCAAACTTTCGCTGCTTTTTGAGCACTCATACTTTTGCTACTTTTTTAGCTCTGAGAAAATCTTTCGTCCTCCCTCGACTGTGATTCTTCACCAGCTTCTATCACAACACTCTTGGGTCGGCTAACTAACGCATTTTTTGTACTACTTGAAGCCATAAACAATTTACCTTATTCCTCACGGTCCTTATCCAAAAAATAAACATGTGTTTCGAAAATTTATTTCATTACCAATAACTTTGGTGACGAACAGCTCCTTTCAGCACAATCTTCTTCTTTTTAAGATTCAGACTTTTCAGTTTTCGTCTTCTTACATCAAGTGCTTTGCTCGAAGGCTCGATAACCTTGCTCTGTACGATCATCAATCCCGGCACATACAAATGTCGAGATTCAACTACATTGACTGAAAGTGTCAAGTGACTTTTTTCTGAAACTAGCGATACCTCCATCGAAAAGTTTATAGAAAGTTGAGAAGATTTTTTCGTTTCTAATAAGAACACAAAATTTGGGTGATTGATTCTTATTGATTCCTGGAGTTGGATTGTATGTTTTGAATATTTGGCGGGGATTCTAGTGAACCTAAATAGGAGTTGGTTGAAAGTTGGAAACTGCCGTCAATTTGTAGTATTAAACAAACCGAGTATTACGAAATAGGGTAATAAATAGGGTTTTCAAACAGAGTTGTGCGGCTAGGCTTTCCTTCTTCCGCCATGGGAATCCTCAAGAGCACCACCAATCTTGTGGCCAACGCCAAATACAATTTCAAAAGATTCCTCTCGGCAAATTTAAAAGATGCTCCGGCCACCGGCGGTACTGCCCTGGCACAAGCGTTGTGGTATCCGCCAGATCTGAAGCCTGGCGCCAACATCAGCACCAACACTCTCATGCTCGCGGTGGAGCTTGTGCGCAGCTGCGGAACGCGCGGCTACTCTTTAATCTCAACCGAAGGCGGCTCCTTCAAGGTAGTACAACACAATCCCCCTAACTTCTCTATGCTCCTCAGATGTACAGAGTACTGTCCTGAGTATGTGAGAGGCAATAAAGAAATCCTATCGAGTTGCAACAAATGGATGTTGTTGAAATGTAACAAGGTACTAGATGGATATCCATATGAGGTCCTGTGGAACCCTACGACCAACGAGGTGAGACCCCTTCCATTCTTTCATTGTCCGCCACTCTTTCATGATTTCAGAGAGTTGGAAGTCGAATGGGATTGTCACAGCATAGGGTTTGATCCTGCAGCTGAGGACTATAAGGTGGTCCGATATGGCCTTTCGGTAGACCGTTATGGTAATGGGAAGGTGGAGGTGCAGGGTCTGGACAAACCCCACGCTGCAGTGTTCTCGCTCAAAACTGGTTCTTGGAAGAGAATTGCCTATCCTCATCGTCCCTACATGAGACCCAGTACACGCTCTTGTGTGCACATAAATGGCATTTCCTATTGGATAGCTTTGAATGCCCCGGGCCGTCTCTGTGCCACTATTGTTTCGTTCGACTTTACTAATGAGAACTTTCCGCAACTTATCCCACTCCCAGAGAGCGATAGGCTCGTTGACATCTTTTGTTTACGCATTGTCGAGTTTCGTGGGTCGCTTGCCGCTCTTGTATCTAAGTACTTGCGTGCTGAAGAACCTGTTGTAAAGGAACCTTTTGATTTCGAGATTTGGGTATGGAATGACGGCTGGTCTTTGGATTCTACATACAATGTACCTGCTCTTGATGATGATGTTTGTGTTGAGAGTGTATTGGGTATTTACAAGAATGATAAAGCTCTGTTTATGGGCTCCAATGATTCCCTACTGCTTTACGATTGTCATTCCCGGGTTTTGAAGGACCTCGGCATCCTTGACGAACTAAATTATGTTATAAAAGTTTTTCCTTATGTCCAGAGTATATAAAAGAGTGCTCCTTTTCAGTTGATTCTTATGTTGGAATAGAACAGAGCTGCCGCTGATATTGCGTATGTTATGGTGGCGTATTTCTTTGTTTTCTGTCTAAAATTTATCTGCTATGCAATGCTCCTTTTGGCTGTACCATGTCTATATTGTGATATCTTTCAGTGCATTGGTGGTATCAATCTTTGTTTGCTTATTGATCAGGCTTTTTTCACGTGTGCTTGCATGCGTAGTGAACACATTTTTTCCTTTGATAGATATTATGTCCTATAAGAGTTATGCTCCCCCTTTCGAATTTGTCATCTCTGGTTTGAAAATTATTCCTCCATCTGAAATGGAAATCAACTGATTCAAAGACCTCTTAAACTGAGCCGGAGTCTTGTTCTTTCTATACTACAT
>BKCP01005183.1:2102167-2120387 GCA_008636005.1 Striga asiatica | reverse complement strand
AAAAAAAAAAAAAAAAAAAAAAAAAAAAAAAAAAAAAAAAAAAAATGAAAAATCTTAGGCGTGGCAATCTTCTCTTTAGCTCCATCCTGCCTAGCTATGCAGTATATTAGGAGATTGTCAACACTTATATAACCTTATCTCATTCATTGTGTGGCCCTTGTGCGTGCACAATCTTATTTTCCTGACCAACATCCTGTTTTCTCTGTTGTGCTTTTCATTTAAATTGCAGGGGACGTTCTGCCGTGAACAAAATGCATCACATGATGAATTCTAGCCAGCTCTCCTCAAGGGATGTGTGATTGCATTCATAAGAGGTTCTCGGGTTCGGCTGATAATAACTAAGTTGGCCAATAGTTGAATGACTCTTTCACTAGAATTAATTGATATCATCAAGCACGCAGCCAGACCCGGATCCAGTTCCAACTTCTCTTTAATCTACTCAGCCTTATTTTATAAGCTTGTGTGTTTAAGTTACACTAGGAAACAGAAAAGATGGAAAAAAGGCACGAAAGAAAATTCAGTTTGTAAGTGAAGGGGAATTAAGATAAAAAGAAAAGAAAATTGAGATTTTTATTAGTCGTTTTAATTTATATATGCTCAGTTCCCGACTCCGTTTTAGTTCTCTGGAGCTCGTAAGACTAGTGTGCTATAGCCCTCGAGAAGTTGCCGTTGTATCGTCAACGATACGCCTAAACCATCAGCATTACACGCGGCGTATTCGTGTTGCAGAAAGAGTTTACGCGCCTAGACTATAATCCTTCTTTTTTTTCTAACTGTAATTTATTTTCAGTTTTATTATAATTTTATAATTTTAGTTCATTTGTAAGAACTGAAAAATATACTTCAGTTCTTATGATTCCTGTGTATTTAGACACCCAATTTTGTAACAAGAGGAGAATGCTACCATCCCGTTACGGGATGGTTTCGTTGTGTTTTCTAGCCATAGATGTACATATAATCTAGTGATGGGTAGTTAATCCAACGGTTAAAAACACAACGGAACCATCCCGTTAACGGGATGGTAGCATTCCCCGTAACAAGAAATAGCCCATACTGATAGTGAGGTAATTGTGTGCTCTTTATCTTATGTCTGGTAAAGAATTATGCTTTTTTCATGGAAGTCGAATGCAAGTGGGATAAATCAATATTCTGAAAACGTAGCAAGCACATATTGGTAAGAAATCAAGACACTACAGCTCACATAATTTTAGTTTCCAATGCAACATAATGTATCTTTGTTTTGCCTATCCGTTGCCATAATACAATTTGAAATCCATGAAATCAAACCGCTCAATTCCAGTGTTCCACGCCTTTTGGATGGTAGTTTATGGGATCCGTATTCAAATATTAAACAAGGAAAAAAAAAAAAAAAATCGAATACAAATAACGAGAACTTCAAGTCACAACCCAAATTATCTCTGTAGCCATGAATCAACATGCTGGATTGCTTGCCTAGCTTATATGTATCAATATATTAACCCATACAAGTAAAAATAGAAGCCTCTATTTTCCTTCTATTTTCCTCTACTATGAATTCAGTGGATAGTCTGTAGATTCTAAACAAGCTTAATAGAGATGAGCAAGTTAGCAAGAGTTTGTAGCTATACAATCACTTCTACCACTTTTTTTGTAACACTTCCCAAAAATAAAGTAACACTCATCTAGAAAAATATGAAGTTTCCCAGTAAGTTTGTATTTCTCTTATGATGGAAGATCAAAATTAACCAGTGTAACTAGCTAATTTTGGCTAGAGAAAAGACATGCTATTTGCATGTAAGTTTGTATTTCTCTTATGATGGAAGATCAAAATTAACCAGTGTAACTAGCTAATTTTTGCTAGAGAAAAGAAATGCTACTTGCATATGTATGCACACTATGATTTATGCATAACTTACAACTTACAACAAGGCCAAGGTCAGGTAAACAAGAAAAGCCAAAGAGCATCTCAAAAACCCACCCCATCACCTCTAAATTTCCCAAACTACAGCACTCAAGGCATCTCTAATGGTGTTTCCCTCCATTTTCAATGTCCAATTTTCAAACACACGGCATAATATATCTTTATGTCATTTGAAGTCCCATCGGAAAGTGGAGATGTTTTTAGTGGCATGGGATTATTGATGGAGATTTGAAGTATGGGTCAGAATTTGATAGCATGATGTGGCCGCATGTAAACCAACATTTAAAGGCGTTCTAGTGCACAATGAACTTTCAGCTGCATGAAACCAGCATTTTTGTTAGAATTGAGAATTACCTTGAGAAAATCTGGATGATGATGACACTGAATCTTAAAATACTCTAGCAATGTTTGGAGGTGTTGGCAAATATATAATGGAAGCTTTTGACTGCAACAAAATAATTAAAAAAACAAATGATCCAAATAACTTTTACTGCAAACTCTATATATAACCTATTTGTACTCTAAAAACAAAGGGTTCAACAGATTTTAACCGTGCCTTTGTTTGGACTTGTACACAATCCTACAAATCACCAATCTAATAGTAGCTTAACACTTTCAGCTTTGAGATTATATTTACACAAATTTTCAACTTCAGGCTACGAATTTCAATCTCTTGTGCTACATATAGGTCACTTATTCTACAATTAGACGCGCTCCCTTCCCTTGTACACTCCCCACTTATGCTACTTTTTGAGCTTCGAGGAAAATCCTTCGTTCTCCCTCCACTGCGATTTTTCCCCAGCTTCTATCATAACACTCTCGGGTCGGCTAAATACCACATTTTTTGTACTACTTGAAGCCATAAACAGTTTACCTGATTCCTTATCCACGAAATAAACATGTTTTTCGAAAATTTATTTCATTACCAAAAACGTTGGTGAAAACAGCCCCATTCAGCACAATCTTCTTCTTTTCAAGATTAAGAATTTTCAGTCTTCCTCTGCTTACATCAAGTGCTTTGCTCGAAGGCTCGATAACCCTTGCTCTCTACCAGCAATTTGTCTTTTTGCCTATTCCGATCCTTGCCTACCGTCATCGATCCCGGCACAAACAAATGTCGAGATTCAGCTACTTTGACTAAAAGAGTCAACGGACTTTTTCTGAAACTAGTGATACCTCCATCCCATTCCCTACAACTGAATATTCCTAGTTATGACCAGACTTGAAATTTCTTTATCTTGGTTAACCAGGCACAGACTCTTATCTTGATTCTCTACTGGAGCTTTGACAGCATGTTGGTCTTCTGGAGGTAAGGCTGTTGCAGAGGAGTTGGATTGTAGGTTTTGAGAAGTTGGCGGGGATTCTAGTGAACCTAAAATTTGGAGTGGGTTGAAAGTTGAAACTGCCGTCATTTTGTATGCAGTGGATTGGTTTGGGCCTATTAAATCGAGAATATTAGTACGAAATAGGCTAAATAGGGTTTTCAAACAGGGTCGTGCGGCAACGCTTTCTTCTTCCGCCATGGGAATCCTCAAAACCACCACCAATCTTGTGGCCAACGCCAAATACAAATTTAATAGATTCCTCTCGGCAAGTTACTCGTCTTCTTCGATTGACCACGATGTTCCGGCCACCGGCGGTACTGCCCTGGCACAGGCGTTGTGGTATCCGCCCAATCTGAAGCTTTGCGCCAACATTAGCAGCAACACTCTCATGCTCGCGGTGGAGCATGTGCGCAGTTGCCAAACGCGTGATTACTCTTTTATCTCAACCGAAGGCGGCTCGTTCAAAGTAGTACAAGACAATCCCCCTAACTTCTCTATGCTCAGAGATAAAGAATACTCTCATGTGTTTAACAGAGGCAATTATGAAATCCTAGCGAGTTGCAACAAATGGATGTTGTTGAATTGTAACAAGATACAATATGGAGATCCATATGAGGTCCTGTGGAACCCTACGACCCACGAGGTGAGACCCCTTCCTTTCTTTAATTGCCCGCCACTCTTTCGTGATTTGAGATTGTTAGAAGACAATTGGGATTGTCACAGCATAGGGTTTGATCCCACATCTGAGGACTATAAGGTGGTCCGATATAGCTTTTCGGATGGGCATTGGTGTGGGCAGGTGCAGGTGGAGGCCAAAGCCCACGCAGCTTTGTTCTCGCTCAAAACTGGTTCTTGGAAGAGAATTCATTATCCTCATTGTCCCTGCATGCTACCCATTCAACGCTCCTGTGTTCACATAAATGGCATTTCCTATTGGAAAGCGGGCTGTGCCCCGGACGCTATTGTTTCATTTGACTTTACTAATGAGAACTTTCCGGAACTTATCCCAATCCCAGAGAGCGATGGACTTGTTGACCCCTGTTGTCTTCGCATTGTCGAGTTTCGTGGGTCGTTTGCTGCTGTTGTAACTAAGTACCTGCCTGATGATGAACCTGATGTAAAGGAACCTTTTGAATTCGAGATTTGGGTATGGAATGATGGCTGGTCTTTGGATTCTACATACAATGTACCTGCTCTTGATGATGATGTTTGGGTCGAGGGTGTATTGGGCCTCTACAAGAATGATAAAGCTCTGCTTACGGGCTCCAATGATTCCCTGCTGCTCTACGATTGTCAAACCCGGGTGTTGAAGGATCTCGGCATCCTTGACGAACTAGGTTATGTTATAAAAGTTTATCCTTATGTCCAGAGTATATAAAAGAGTACTTCTTTTTAGTTGATTCTTATGTTGGAATAGAACAGAGCTGCTGCTGATAGCACGAACTCATTATGTCATTTGGAGGCCCATCGGAAAATGGAGATGTTTTTAGTGGCATGAGATTATTGATGAGGGTTTAAAGTATAGGTCATAATTTGATAGCATGATGTGGCCGTCTTTTCTGATTAGAATGTTTTCGGGCTTCAAGACTCGGTACATTATCCTGAGCATGTAAAGGTGTTCTAGTGCACAATGAACTTTCAGCTGTATGGAACCAGCATTTTTGTTAGAATTGAGAATTACCTTGAGAAAATCTGGATGATGACAACATATATAGAATCTTAAAATACTAGCGATGTTTGGAGGTGTTCGCAAATATATAATGGAAGCTTTGACTGCAACAAAAGAATTAAAAAACAAATGATCCAATAGCTAACTTTTACTTCAAACTCTATATAACCTATTTGTACTCTAAAAAGTAAAAACAAAGGGTTCATCAGATTTTAACCGTGCCTCTGTTTGGACTTCTAGAGAATCCTACAACTCACCAACCTAATAGTAGCTTAACACTTTGAGCTTTGAGATTATATTTACACAAATTTTCAATCTCTTATGCTACATATAGGTCACTTACTCTACAATTAAACGCGCTCTTTTAGACTTCCCTTGTACGCTTAAAACGTGAAAAACTGATTTCAAGCAACACTGAAGGATCAGGATTTTTCTAATATGAATTAGTTCATAGATTTGTAAACCATCTGTAACCCATGAAGAACATATCTTCCATTATATATTTGCATGTCATATGATCTTCCCTGTAGCTTGTTGTGCTGCTGCATTCCCCACTTTTGCTACTTTTTGAGCTCTGAGAAAATCTTTTGTTCTCCCTCGACTGTGATTCCTCACCAGCTTCTATCCAAAACTCTTGGATCGGCTAAATACAACATTTTTTGTACTACTTGAAGCCATGAACAATTTACCTAATCCCTCCCGGCCCTTATCCACAAAATAAACATGTTTTTCGAAAATTTATTTCATTACCAAAAACATTGGTGACAACAGCCCCTTTCAGCACAATCTCTTCTTTTCAAGATTCAATCTTTTCAGTCTTCGTCTACTTACATCAAGTGCTTTGCTCGAAGGATCAATAACCTTGCTCTCTACCAGCAATGTGTCTTTTTGCCTGTTCCGATCCTCGCCTACAGTCTGTGCGCCCGGCACAAGCAAATGTCGAGATTCAGCTACTTTGACTAAAAAGAGTCAACGTACTCTTTTTTTCTGAAACTAGCGATACCTCCATACCATTCCCTACAACTGGATGAATAAGTCGGCTCTGTTGACTACTGTTTTGTGGAACATCTTTGATGGCCCGGCCAATATTTATGGGCTCGTAAAGTTTATAGAAAAGTTCGAATATTTTTTCGTTTCTAAAAAGAACACAAAATTTGGGTAATTCTTATTGATTCCTTGAGCTGGAAGCTGTAGAGGTCCATCCAAACTTCTACAGTCCTCACCATAGCTTTCACCTCTTCACTATTTTTTTTTTATTTTTTTCAAATGGGCTGAATACTCCTATTTAGGAACTACTTGAGCCGTCTCAATGGGCTGAATACTCCTATTTAGGAATTGGCGGGGACTCTAGTGAACCTAAAATAGGAGTTGGTTGAAAGTTGAAACTGCCGTCATTTTATATGTAGTGGATTGGGTTTGGGTGTATTAAACAAAATAGGCTAAATAGGGTTTTCAAACAGGGTCGTGCGGCTAGGGCTAGGCTTTCCTTCTTCCGCCATGGGAATCCTCAAAACCACCACCAATCTTGTGGCCAGCGCCAAATACAAATTTAATAGATTCTTCTCGGCAAATTTAAAAGATGCTCCGTCCACCGGTGGTACTGCCCTGGCACAAGCGTTGTGGTATCCGCCCGATCTGAAGCGTTGCGCCAACATCAGCAACAATACTCTCATGCTCGCGGTGGAGCACGTGCGCAGCTGCGGAACGCGTGATTACTCTTTTATCTCAACCGAAGGCGGCTCCTTCAAAGCAGTACAACACAATCCCCCTAACTTCTCTATGCTCAGAGCTGAAGAATACTGTCATATGTTTAATAGAGGCAATTATTGTATCCTATCGAGTTACAACAAATGGATGTTGTTGAAATGTATCGAGGTAATAGATCTAGCTGGAGTTCCACATGAGCTCCTGTGGAACCCAACCACCAACGAGATGAGACCTCTTCCTTTCTTTGCTTGGTCGCCACTCTTTCATGATATCAATTTTGAAGTTGAATGGAATTGTCACAGCATAGGGTTTGATCCTGCATCTGATGACTATAAGGTGGTCCGATATGGCCTTTTGGAAGGGCATTGTTGTGGGCAGGTGCGGGTGGAGGCCAAAGCCCACACTGCATTGTTCTCCCTCAAAACTGGTTCTTGGAAGAGAATTCCGTATCCTCATTGTCCATACACGAGACCCATTCCACGCACTTGTGTTCACATAAATGGCATTTCCTATTGGATAGCCGCCCCGGTCTCGGAACCGGCCCGTTTACGTACCGCTATTGTTTCATTCGACTTTACCAATGAGAATTTTCCGGAACTTATCCCAATCCCGGATAGCGATAGACTCGTTCACCCACGTTGTCTTGACATTGCCGAGGTTCATGGGTCGCTTGCCGCTATTGTATCTAAGTACCTGCGTGATGATGAACCTGTTGTAAAGGAACCTTTTGAATTCGAGATTTGGGTATGGAATGACGGATGGTCTTTCGATTCTACGTACACTGTCCCTCTTCTTGATGATGATGTTTGTGTTGAGGCTGTATTGGGCCTCTACAGGAATGATAAAGTTGTGCTTTTAAGGTCCAATTATTCCCTACTGCTTTACGATTGTCATAACCGGGTGTTGAAGGATCTCGGCCTCCGTGACGAAGTAGATTATGTTACGAATATTTATCCGTATGTCCAGAGCATATAAAACAGTGTTCCTTTTCAGTTGATTCTTATGTTGGAATAGAACAGAGCTGCTGCTGATATAGCGTATGTTATGGTGGCGTATTTCTTTGTTTTCTAGCTTTGCTGTCAGAATTTTATCTGCTATGTAAGCTCCTTTTGGCTGTATCATGTCTTAATTGTGATATCTTTCAATATATTGGTGGTATCAATCTTTGTTTACTTATTGATTGGCCTTTATTTTAAGTTGGATTGCAAGCATAGTGAACACATTGTTTCCGTTGATATACTCTGTCCCCCAATGATATGAAAAGAATTGTGCTTTACATGAGTGTGCCCCCGCAAAAAGGAGTTGTATGAGAATTAGGACTCACACCTTTTCTACGCGAGATCGGCTAAAGTCGTTTTGCGAATTAGAACCCACGTCGTTTCTTCGTAAAGTTGAATTGTTTGCAGATTGGGACTTACGCCGTTTATCCACAAAGTGGAGCTGTACGCGGATTAAGACTTACTTGTTTCTCCGTGAGTTATTTCATTGGGCGTTGTTTCAGTGACTTTATTTTTTGTTGACATGGGTGATGTGTTTTTTGAAAATGATTGTCTTTATCAGGCCATCCTTGCAGTATTGAACCTGATGTACGGGTGTACCGATCTTGGTTGGAATCATTATTGTCGGCTATTAGCAAATAAGGGCTCGGTGGTTGCGAATAATATTTTCTCCAGTTAGGCGAGCGGTCGTGAGGTGGGTTGGCCGGATTAGAGTGGCTGCTGGTTCATGTTTTGAGGACTTTGCTTATAAAGTAGACAGAAATAGATGTATGGTTTGCCAATGGGGATGACAGATGTAGCGTTTGAACGCTGATCTGATGTATTGCTCAGTAACGATGTATTTCTCCTGATTGGCAATGAATGAGCCATGGGATCATTTTGATTTGATCTTTTAAGATCTAGTAGGGGCATTTTTTTATTTTTATTTTTTTTTTTTATTTTATTTTTTGAGAAAATGTTTTTGTTTTTTATTATGTGTTTACAGGGAATTGGACGATGAGCTGCAAGATTCCCCTCTATGTTTTTGTATTTATTTTCCTTTGGCGCACACTCCCAGGGACGCAAGGGAGTGGGGGCACGTCGGGTGAGGGCAGAGGGAGCAGGCCATGTATAGCTTTAAGAGGACCAAGGAAATTTAAAAAATAAAAATTAAAAAATAGTGGGACTATTAGCAAGTAAACTAGTGTATATCTCGTGCGATGCACGGAAGAGTTCATATTTTAAACATTTTTTAGACTTTATTTTAAATATAATTATTTATATTTTTCACATCTCGTCTATTATGAAAATAAAATAAATACAATCAATGAAAAATATATAATATTAAATACTTTTCTTTATACAATATTTTTTATTTAAGGAATATTATTAAACCTTACGGTTTTGATTTGTTTTTTTAAATCAATAATCCAAAATATATGATTGTTAACGTACAAAAAATAATGGAAATAATCCAGACTTTAAAGTAAAGCTATTTTTTATTATTTTACAAATAAAAATCTTCCATATTTTTTTTAATTTCAAAAAAAATTTGGCAAGTTTGATAATGAGTTAAATCAAGTTATACAAATGATTAAATAGTTAAAATGTTATATTAATTATATTTTAAGAAATCCGATTATATAAAAATGGGTAAAAAAATATTATACTAATTAGTTTGTTAGGATTGTGATTATATGGAAGTTAAAATAAAATGAAATGTAACCAAAAAATTTGTTCGTGGTTTTTTCCTAAATGTTTGAATTTAAAAATCTAGTAACCAAATTTACATTATATCACGTAAGGAAAAAAATAAATAATAAATATTTATTAAAGAGATAAATCAATAATATTTATCACTTAGATAATAAATAATAAATATTTACATGTAAAAAAATAAATAATAATATATTTAAAAATATAAGTCAAAATTTCAAATAAAGTAAAAGGAGGGATAACTCATTTTTTAAAAAAGTTTCTAAATATTTAATATATTGATAAGTATCTCCATAAGAATAATCATACCATTTTAATTTAAAAAAAATTGACATGTTTGTTAGAGAGATAAATCCGGTTAGACAAATGATTAATTTGTTAAGATATTATATTAATTGTATCATAAAAAATCGGTTAGATAATGTAGATAAAAAAATATATTGCTAATTAGTTTGTTAGAAATGTGATAATGAAAACCAAGATAAAATGAAATTTACCCAAAAAAATTGTTTGGAATCTTTTCCTTTAAATGTTTGAATTTACAAATTTAATACCGAAATTCTATTATATCACATAAGGAAAAAATAAATAATAAACGTTTATTAATATATTAAAATATGTAATTTTGAATTTCATATAAAGTAAAAGGTATGCTTATTCAAATTTATTTTTAAAATAAGAGTTATGATAAATATTTATTGATTCTCTTTCAAATATATTAATCAAATAAAAATATAAATCTAAACAAATTTTGAAACAACCAAAAAAATCGGATTGATTGGCATAAAAAAAGGGAAGTGAAATCAGATTTGAATGCTAAAATCGGAACACCTTACCAAATTGAATGCTAAAAGATTCGATTTGATTGGTTACCTAATTGCATGGGCTGAAAAAATTCAAAAAAAAATTTTACGAATTGAAGAAGCGGGAAAAATACTATATTGAAGCGGGAAAACGAAATGATTATTTTCGGATTGTTCAAATAATTTTTCTTCTTCGTATTATATAATAATAGATATCTTCAATCCAAGAAAAATGACCAGATATAAAATAGAAAAAGATTCCAGGAGATCACCTTGATTGTACCATTTGGAGGATTATAATAAACTAGTAGCAATAAATTAATATTTGTACAATAAAAATTAAAATAATTTATAGTTTTATTGTGAAATTATGTATGATAATATGTAACAATAATAAATAACTAACTAAATACTAATTATTTTAAATAGTGTTCGCATTTTTACACTAAATTTGTCAAAAAAGATATTTCTTAATTATATTTCTAAAATTATATATGTATAAAACTGATATTATTTACTATTCCATATATTTGATTTGTTTTTGTAAACAAAATAAGTTTTATTGTGTTGTGATTATATTTTATATTTATAGAGTATTGTCTAACGTCTATTAACTTTTCAAGTATTTTAAATCCATATAATTCATAATTTAAAATTTACGTAGAAATATATTATTTTTTAACTTTATGAAATACAAAATTATTTTATTATATTTAATTAAGATATTCTTTTATATTTACTATTTTAGATAACATAATAACATTTAGTTTTTTATATAACATATTTAAATTGAGAAATAATATTTCTTAAAATTTATTTTATGTGATACTTAATTTCAATTTTTTTCCAAAATTTATGGAAAAAATAAAATGATTATTTTGTGGCGTATTAATAAATTAGATTTTTATTATTTTTATAAAATAATTTATATTGTTATTTGATGTATTTTAAACTGAGTTAATAATAAAATTAATTTTATTTATAAATATAGATAAAATTATTATTTATTTTATATATGAAATATGGATGTCAAATAGAAAATCACTAAAATATGTTTATTTTGGTAGATCATATATAAAATATAAAATGCAAATAAAAAAGTTATACAGTTTTAAAAATAAAAAGAATACATATTTATAATAACTAATATATGAATTAAATAAAAAAGGTAAGAACAATATATGTTAACTTAAGAAAAAGGGAAACTAAAATAATTTATGGTAATTTTCAAGCCTAATAGTCAAAACCAAACCTAAAAATGTGTTAATCCGAAGCACCAATTTATGCCAAATAAGCTTACGATGAACACGAATCTGCCACTTAGGCTGAGCGCATTCGAGAATTATATATAAGAATAATGGCGATTTGTTCACATGTACCACAATATAGGCGGGATGGTTGGTAAGATTCTAACCATTTTACTCGTTTCTCTTGCAATATCTGGTTTATTTTTCAATTGCATTTTTGACAACTAAGCAAAAACATGTAATGTTTTTGTATATCATTTAATATATTTTTTATTTTATTTTAATAAAAAACATTTATTTACATTATAATTTTAATAATAATTTAGTAATAATAATAATAATTTTGTTATAATTTACAGAGCAATAATATGATCATAACTACAATTTTTTAATTAAATAAATATTGTTTACATTAAAAAATATGAAATTATACACAATGCATAAATTATCATCTATCACTATGAAATAGCAATAGGGATTTATTTTAAGTAGAAACTAAAATTTCGCCTAAAAGTTTAAATTTTATTCCAATTGGTAACTTTTTGAAATTCTTTGAAAAACTAGTGGTTGATTTGTAATTTGAATTTTTTATTCATTCAAACATTTAAAAGAAAATATCATAAGTAGAATTTTTTGGATACATTCTATTTTATGTTAACTTACATATAATTTCATTCCTAACAAACACTAAGTTTGCTTATATATTTTTAAATTAGTTACATCAATAAAAATATTAATATACATTAAATATTTATTATTATATATATAAAAAAATATTACTTCTGTAAGTGTCATATATAATAATGACATTATGCGCCAATAAATTTTTAAATAAAATAATATTTGAGTATTATGATGAACCAAAATATGTAAAATTATATTTTTTTATGTATTAAAATATAAATATATATGTTAAAATATTATTTATATTAAGATAAACGTGTCAGCTGGCTAATATATTGTTAAAATAAAATTTTGAAAAAATATTCTAAGGTACGAAACTACCGTGCATCGCACGACATTCTCACTAGTATAAACAAAAATCCAATCCAACTATTATGAAAATATTTGTAAAATACTTATTAAAAATACTTTAAAATAATTTATGTATAAAAATAGTTCCAATACGACAATGATTCAGGAGATAACTATCACATTTATCCTTTAATTTTATATTTATCTACATGTGAAAGATATTCAAGGTTTATATTTTACTTGTGGCAATAAAAATTACGTAAAAACTGTATAGTAGCATAAAATAACATAAAAAAGGTATAGAATATGAAAGATCAATTATATATTATATAGTGATCATATCAGATAATACATTTTACATGAAGATTAGACAATAATATTGGTGCGTAAATTATGAGAATAATATACAAAACATTTTCCCGGATATGCGATTTGTGATATGGATCGACGGAAAAATGATGGATAGTCCTAAATTATGCAGCTTTCGATTTAGATATGTTGTATGTGATCATATTACACCTAATCGTTAATTTTATGACGTTATTAGTTTGGATATGCGAGTCATAAATTATGCGAAAAAACGTCGCATAATTATAATTATGTGACGTTTGATTTGGATATGCTATAACTAAATAGACGAAACTTTTCGCATATGTTATTTATGCGGTAGATTTTGATATGTGATTGTAAAATATGTGAAAGTATTTTGGATAATTATTACTATGCGTCCAGTTTGGATATGCATTGTGTAAGTTTTGAAGATTGACAGTAAATCGACGAACCTTCATTTGTCCCAGGATATATGCTGATCGTATATATAAGAGAAGTATTTTATTTTATGGTTTGATTAAATATTAGATAATGAAAATTAGTTGATTAGTCTATTTATTTGTGCACGAATAAATGGAAGAATTCGCTTACCAAATATGAAGATTTGAAGTGTGGGGGTCAAACATTCCAAGTGAAGCAGCAACTCAATACGAAACTTTCCTTGTGGGAGCGTAGCTTGGTACCGAGAGCAATTAAAATTACCATACAAGAGTTCAACATATTTAAGTGCGAAAAGAAAGTCTGAAGAGGTGTTGGTTGTATGAAGAATTATTAGAACTTGAAAGAAGTGAATCGAGAGAAAAACATATGCGTAGAATTATTTAAGAGTGATTTTTTGTGTTGTTTGATTAAGTATGAGACGAGAGCTTGTTCTCGTACTCGTAGTTCATATAAGTGTTTGAGGGATTCAAACTAGAAAAACCACAAGGGATTTGTGGTCGGATAAGTAGTTGTGTAGGTAGTTACGTCAAGGAAAGTGTAGAGGGAGTCTGCACTGTAAACCCTTGAGTAATGGCTGTGAGATCTACACTAATGAACGATATCCGAAGGGAGAGCGGGACGCTCTCCTCAAGGTTCAGCTTCCTTCCGCAATTGAGTGAACTATCATTTAAGTTTACTAATTATTACGTTTTACGCTATTCTAGTGGTTGTGTATATCCTTACACAATTACACATTGATATATATATGCAAAAAAATCTCGCATAACTGTTAATTATGCAGTTTATTTTCATATGAGACTATTATATGCATATCATTGCACGACTTCTTTGGTGGAAAATAAGTGTTGTAAAGGGACGGTGCGGAAAAGAAAGAGTATGGATATAATGGGGTGTAAGGATGTTCGTCCCTTAAAATTATGTGAGCGGATGAACAATGAATTTTATTTTTTTGGTGAACGGGAGTTGAAGAACCAAATTTGAATAGCAAAAAGACGATAACACAAAAAAAAAAAAAATCAATTAACAAAAAATAAAGGGGAGAAGACTTATTGACTGACGACATGGTGAAACTTGGAATTGGTCAAGGTTGACGAGATATCACAGTGGCCGACGACAGAGCAACAATAGAAGACGAAGGCTTTTTGCAAAATATAAGAGCAAGAGCTTGAGAAAATGTGAAAAATTGAAAAAAGAGGGTCAAGAAGACTATTCATAGAAGAAAATAGGAAAAAGCAAGAAAATAAATAGACTTAAGTCCGAGTGTGAATTATTATCCTGTTGGCCTCGGTTAGCCCGAGTGTGAATTATTATCCTGTTGGGACCACACACTCAGGCATTACCCCGTTGGGGTCGTTTTAGTGTTGTGTCTTTGTGTTGCTAGGGTATTACCCTATTAGGGTCGGTTCTAGGCGGTCTTTCGACTTGTTCTCCCAATTTTATTCAGCTGGTGGCTGCGTGTTTTCAGCTGATGGTTGTACTTTTACACATTTGTGCCTTTACATAAAATCTCTATCGTTCCGGAAAAAAAAAAAAAAAAAANAAAAAATACTACTATGAGATGAATGAACACCATTTAGACATGTTAACCGACATACTTACTACATGAAATGTCACTTAAATTGTGAAGATTAAAATGTGATTTCATCGAATGGTTATATGACTAAATGAGATTAATTTTTAGATTTGTTATATCCAAATATCATCTATTTGAAAATCACCATGTAATTAATGTATTCCACATATGTAATTAATATCATCTCATTTAGCTAATAATTACACTACGTCTTTCATACTCACTTTTCATCTTTATTCAACACATCAATTTCTATCTTCATTAATGAAGGTTATTATTAGCAAAAAAAATATTTTTAATTATTGTGCAACTTCTCAAAACAACATTTATTAAAAATAAGAGGGAGTATAAGTATTTGCCCCTTTAAAAAAAAAATGCCGTCGTCTTGAGTATGTAGTGGATTGGTTTGGGTCTATTAAACCGAGTATTACGAAATAGCCTTGTTCATCTATATATATATATATATATATATATAATAAGAATTACCATTTACCAAAAATAGTAGCAAAAAATAAGTCAGAATTTAATGCAGTCTATAAATAGTATGTTTTTTATTTTTCCTTAAAAATCATACAGCATTAAATGTTGCCTTAAGTTTCGGGCTTTAGTTCAAAAAATTCGGTTAAGATTTATTAAGTGTGCGTGTTTTTATTTTTATTTTTTTCTTAGAAACAACGAACAATATTAAAATCTCATTTCAAAGTATAACAAAAGTTATAGAATATTGGTCTTTATATTTGTGCCTTTAAAAAAAATATTTAACCCTAAAAATATTCTTTAAATCGCATATCAATCAATTAATCTTAATTTTTTGAAAATTACTATGTATATTTTTTATTAAATTGCATAAAGTAAAAATAATTAATTCATCTTTAGATATATAATTTATAATCTTAATATACTATCATTTGGTGTAGACATTTATTATATGAATCATAAAATATTTGTATTTCATAAAATTAAAATAATTAAAGAAGATAAGAAAATTTATTTGGATCAATCAGGTGATTGAATTAGGGTACTGCCCATGTTGATTAAATTACTTTTAGGTGAAATTTAAAATAGTAAAAAAAATATGACACAGCTTAGTTGGTCCCAGGTGACTAAGTTATGTATCAGTTCGACCACACCAAATCGATTATGAACCTAAATATAAATTTTATATTGAAAATATTTTATTACGTGAATGTGATGTATTCCAAATTTTAAATAATCGTATTAACAATACTTTTATGACAACATGTTTAATTATTTATGAATATTTATATATCATTTTATTAATATTTATGTGAATTAAATAATATTTATTAATATACAGTAAATATAAGGTTTTCATAACTGGACCGTCATCGAAACGATCAAGCTATTTTATTAAATCATTTGTGGTTTGTTCAGATTTTAATTTATAAACTTTATATATATATATATATATATATATATGTAGTACTTTTTGTAATAAATTAAAATAAAATGTGTTACTTAGATATCTAAACAATTTATAAATTGAAATGTTTAAACTAAAATAATTTTAAATATAACAAAATTTATTTAGAAAATCGTATCGATCCTACCAGTTCAACCGACTGGTGTTGACGGATTCGAGAGAAAATATTTTATTCAAGCAAACTAGACTAGTTATAATCCGGTTCTCGGTCCATCCGATCGGACTGCGTCCAACCCGGTTTAATTTAAAAACAATAGATCAATCATGATTAATGTTATTTATATTTTTAATTTATAATACAATCGTATATTGTTTTCCCGTGCATCGCACGGGCCATGCACCAGTTAGTAGTTATAGAGAGCAGGGAGGCAGGGTTTTCAAAAAGGGTTGTGCGGCTAGGCTTTCTTCTTCCGCCATGGGTTTAATCCTCAAAAGCACCACCAATCTTGTGGCCAACGCCAAATACAAATTTAAAAGATTCCTCTCTGTAAGTTACTCATCTTCTTCGATTGTCCGCGATGTTCCGGCCACCGGCGGTACTGTCCTGGCGCATGCGTTGTGGTATCCGCCCAATCTGAAGCCTTGCGCCAATATCAGCAGCAACAGTCTCATGCTCGCGGTGGAGCATCTGCTCAGCAGCGGAACGCGTGATTACTCTGTAATCTCAACTGAAGGCGGCTCGTTCAAAGTAGTACAAGACAATCCCCCAAACTTCTCTATCCTCCTCAGAGCTACAGAGTACTGTCCTTTGTATGCGAGAGGCAATTATGATATCCTAGCGAGTTGCAACAAATGGATGTTGTTGAAATGTAACAGGGTACTATATGCACCTCCATATGAGGTCCTGTGGAATCCTACGACCAACGAGGTAAGACCCCTTCCTTTCTTTGGTTGGCCGCCCCTCTTTTGTGATTTCAAATGGTTGGAAGTCGATTGGAGTTGTCACAGCATAGGGTTTGATCCTGCATCTGAGGACTATAAGGTGATCCGATATGGCCTTTCGGAGGACCCTTCTGGGCAAGTGAAGATGCAGGAACTGGACAAACCCCACGCTGCGTTGTTCTCGCTCAAAACTGGTTCTTGGAAGAGAATTCCGTATCCTCATTATCCCTACATGAGACCCTATTTATGGACTAGTGTTCACATAAATGGCATTTCCTATTGGATAGCTGCGAATGTCGGGGCCCCGGCCCGTCTCGGTTCCGCTATTGTTTCATTCGACTATACTAATGAGAATTTTCCGGATCTTATCCCACTGCCCGAGAGCGATAGGCTCGTTCACATCTCTTGTCTTTTCATTGTCGAGTTTCGTGGTTCGCTTGCTGGTATTGTATCTAAGTACCAGCAAAGGAAGCATGGTGAACCTGTTGTAAAGGAACCTTTTGATTTCGAGATTTGGGTATGGAATGACGGCTGGTCTTTGGATTCTACATGCACTGTCCCTCTTCTTGATGATGATGTTTATGTTGAGAGTGTATTGGGCCTCTACAAGAATGATAAAGCTCTGCTTATGGGCTCCAATGATTCCCTACTGCTTTACGATTGTCACACCCGGGTGTTGAAGGATCTCGGCATCCGTGACGAACTAGGTTATGGTTTGATGGTTTATCCTTATGTCCAGAGCACATAAAAGAGAATACATCTCCTTTTCTTCAGTTGATTCTTATGTTGAAATGGAACAGAGCTTGCTGCTGATATAGCGTATGTTATGGTGGCGTATTTCTTTGTTTTCTGTCTAAAATTTATCTGCTATGCAATGCTCCTTTTGGCTGTACCATGTCTATATTGTGATATCTTTCAGTGCATTGGTGGTATCAATCTTTGTTTGCTTATTGACCAGGCTTTTTTTACGTGCGATTGCATGCGTAGTGAACACATTACAGTTCATAATACTATTCCAACCATTTTACTTGTTTCTTTTGCAATTTCTGGTTTGTTTTTTTAGTTTCATGTTCACAGATAGAGTCGGGGGTAATATTTACAGTAATTTGGAATTAATTACTGCAGACCAATTTTCTCTGAAACACTATAATCATCTCTTTTCACCCGGAATGACATTGAGCTCGTTGGCTCTCGGTTTGTACCTATTGTTCACATTTATGATATAAAATCT
>BKCP01005183.1:2089227-2102130 GCA_008636005.1 Striga asiatica | reverse complement strand
AAGAAAGATGAGCAATTGAGAAAGGCAGGGGCGGACGTAGACTTTAAGGACAACGGGGGCACAAACCACGGTCAACACGGTCAACCTCAGAAGCCAACGATTAAATTAATATTTAATCAATTAAAAAAATAAAAATATTAAATCTTGAACAGATACTTTTTTCTTACTTAATAGATAGGGTTGAGTCTCACATTCTTATTTTAAGTATAGGGTCACATTTGATCTAATCCCGATATAGTATATACATTTATGTATAATATTTATTTTTTTTATGTATTTTTGGAGGAAAAAGAAAAAATAAAAGTTGAGTATAGCGTAAGCATAAATTTCACAACTTAAAAAACAATCAATAGTTTAAAAGAATTCTAAATATTTCTTTTTTATTTTTGTATATTGAAATAATTTTGCATAATAATTAATAACATGTATTTTTATATGTCAATATAATAATATATTTATACATATAACATATATATACAATATAAAAATAAAAAATAAAATAAAATTGTACAGGCTCCTATGTACATCCGCCACTGGAGAAAGGTGATAATCAATAGTGTGCTCATGTAAAGCAACTACTTTTCCTCAATGAGTTGGGGAGAAGTGGATAGAGTATTATAGACATGCTTGAAAATAAATACCCCTTAAATATAAATCTCCTAATGACAATTATTCCTAAATCGAGCAAGTGTAACGCCGAGCAAGAAATTTATTATGCATTGTGAGTCTGTGACATTTGTCGTGGCGGAGGAGATGATGGACATCCGATGACAGCCCCTGCAGTCCGTTGGGTGCCGACGATCCCCAAATCTACTACTTCGCTATCGGTCACCCAGGAGTATTTAGCCTTACAAGGTGGTCCTTGCTGATTCACACGGGATTCCACGTGTCCCATGCTACTCGGGTCAGAGAGTAAGCTAGTGATGCTTTCAGCTACTGGACTTTCGCCATCTAGGGTGCAGCATTCACGCTGCTTCGCCTAGCAGCACAACGCTTGTGTTGCTCTGCCACAACACTATTTCGCAAATCCAAGGACTCAATCTCAATCGTATGGATATGTAAAATACAGGATTTCCAATCCTAGCAGGAAAGGGAGGGAAACGGATACTCAATTTAAAGTGAGTAAACAAAATTCCATACTCGATCTCATAGATACATATAGAATTCTGCAGAAAGCCGTATTCGATGAAAGTCGTATGTACGGCTTGGAGGGATCTTTTTTTTGTTCGACACAAAGACATAGAAAAAACCACCCTTTATCACTATAAAAAATCATTAGAAAAAAAAAATTTATTGAGAATGAAAGAGGATTTCATCCTATCTATTCATATATAGTGAAGTCTTCCCCCCGAATTCCCTCCTTTTTCACACTTCCTATTAGTTTTCTGATGATTTTGATCGATCTTATAAAGATAAGGTTGATTCTTATCAAAGAGAGACAGGATTGACTGAGGCTGTTCAAATAGGCGTAGGTCAACTAAACGGTATTCCGATAGCAATTGGAGTTATGGATTCTGAGTTTATAGCGGGCAAATCAAACTTCCATCGAAGAGAAGCAAACGAAAGGCTTTCATAAAAATTCTCGTAGAATGGAGAATGAAGTTTTCATTCTGTCCATGCCAGATCATGAATTAGTAACTACATCTAATTTCCAAAAAAATCCCAATTGTGTTTTTCATTTTTGGAATGGAATAGGATCAAGATCAAACCTTATTCCATGGTATTTACATGAGGTTCCTCTTTAAGAAAGTCCCCGAGAGGGAAGGTTCAATTGGCCGAAATGAATTTCTAGACTCGTGTATTTATCGCCATCAGGCTCGTAAAACCAAGAATTTTTTTAAAAGTTTGGTCGATTCAGATTGCACAATAGCAATCGAAATAGTACACAATGCTTTTAGACGAATTGCACATTAATACGTCAGAGTGCCCAACATCGATCGAAACCGACTGACCTTAAATTTTCAGTTTGAAATATTAAGGTCTATTCGATTATATGTTTTTACTTTTAAAGTTTTGGTTATTTCGATTTATATCATTAATGTGAATTTATTTCACTTTTATTAAGTTACACATATGTCCCATGTACTACAATGCAATAAATTTAAAGCTAAAAAAGGCAAACAAGTCCTAATGAGTTGTCAAAATTGTTCCCGATAATCCTTATCTCGCAGCTTGCCGACGCCAGACGGCGGGAGAGGGTGGCGAGGATGGGGGCTATATTTTGCTCTCGACTTTTGTTCTCTGACTTTTGTTCTTAACTTATATATATACACATGCATAGGAAACATTATTGTATTAACTAAATATGCAAACCCCACGAGGGGGTTGGGGGGCTTAATAAGCAAAGAAGATGCTGTCGAACGACAATACGCTAAAGAAGCATTATTATGCATAGCTAATAAGATGCCCACAAACGACATAGACTCCGACACTCGAACAAAGAAAGATGCCACCAAACCACAGATCGACGAGCTCTGGTGTATTTTTTCAACATAGGGGAAAACCCGAACTTTAAATGCTTGATCGTGGATGCCGAGATTCTCCAACTTGCTGGTCTTACAATCATAAAGCAGCAGGTCACCCTTGAAGTCCTGAATAAGCGCTTTATCATCCTTGTAAAGACCCAATATTTTTACGAGAGCACCAACACGAGCAGGAACGTCAAACCTATCCATAAGGTACCACCGTCATTCCATACCCAAATCTCGAAACAAGGCAACTTCTTCTCATATGTACAATAACCACTTTCCCTATTCAGATGAAACTCGTAAACAACAGCCGCAAGTGAGCCGTGAAACTCAGCAAGAACAACTTTCGCATGAATCCCAAGCTTTTCGCTTTGGGGGACAGGGATAGGAGCAGGTAGAAACTTGTCATTAGCAAAATCAAACAGAATAATATAATAACTGCTCGTGGGACTATGATAACATAGCCAGCAATAGAAGCCATTTATGTGAAGAGCATCGTTTTCATTGGGGTGGAGCACTTTATCAAGAGGATATGGAATCTCCTTCCACAATCCGGTTCCGAGGGACCACACCTCGGACCGGATTTGATAGAAACCTTTACCCTTGAAACCTTTATACTTGAAATAGTAAGATCTTACCACTTTATAGTCCCAAGGTGCACGAGGATCAAACCCCACGCCCAAACCCCAACACCAACAGTAACTCGGTAAAGATGGTGGAGGCCAAATTGCAGAAGGAGGAAGCCGTTTCATCTCATCTGTTGTCGGGTCCCAAAGAAGCTCATACGGAGGTCCAGGCAATTTTTGACATGTCAACAACATCCATTTGCTGTTGGAACACGCTCGAACGATATAATCGGCGGTGTTCAGATACAGTGGATGGTAATTTTCAGCTCTGAGTAGAGATAAGTTGGGAAGACTATCGGTTACCAGTCGGAATGAGTTGTTGTCCTTAGAGATTACGCAGTGATCACAGGTTCCGTTGAGTCCATATCGCACCATAAGCATGAGTTTTTCGTTGTTGTAATGCTTCGAATTGGGGGAAACCGCCGGCGCCGCAGTACTGCCACCGAAGACGGCAAAACGATGGGAAATAGTAGATCTGAAATTTTGGGGGAGAAATTTCAATTTGGATTTGGCGTTAGCGAGTAGAATGGAGGTTGTTGAGAGGATTTGGCGTAAGCGGGTGAAGACGAGTAGCCGCAGAGAACTGTTTGAAAGCCCTCAGTTTAATTTTAACAGATCCAAAAAGTGAAAGATTACCGGCCCAAACCACCAGTTTGTGCAGGAGGCCCAATGCTGAAAAAAATATAGTCTAATGTGCATTTTATTCAATTTTTTAAACGAAATTATGAAAATATGAACATTTTAATAAAAAAGAAAACAATTTTAATGAAAAAAATAAATTTTTATTATAAATTTATAATATTTTTTAATTAAATTTTTATTTAGTTTATTTGTGGTTTATTTAAGATTTGCATAAAAAAATACTACTCAATAAGTGTCGTTTTGAGAAGTTGCACAGTAATTAAGAATCTTTTTTTTCAAATAATAACCTTCATTAATGAGGATAGAGATGGATGTTTTGATAAAAGATAAATAGTGAATATGAAAAGACGTAGTGTATTATTAGCTAGATGTGGGTAATAATAGGAAAATATATACAAAAGATCCAAAACGTCATTTANTAGTATTAATATACCAAATATAAAGTATTAATAAACATCAACTAAAGTGAGTATATTCAATTGAGATTTATCTAAACTCAAACTTCTTAATTTTTATCTTTGACTAATTTTTTGTCATTGAATTTGTTTTCCCTTAAATTACTAAAAAGAATTTCTCTACTTTTTGGCTTAAATTTTTCCAACACATTTCACATGGTGGATTATTTTTCCAACTTGAGATCATTCAAACCTCAAAGGGAATCATAACTCTTCTCATATCATTGCCAGCCACAATTTGTCACACAGGAAACATTAAAGTATTATTCACTAAACTTAAAACCCCACGAGGGGGTTGAGGGGACTTAAATAAGCAAAGAAGATGCTGTATGCATATAAGTAAACATCATTGAACTAAAAGAAACCGCAATAAATACACGGGCAGTCAAGGTGGAACAACAATAGGCTAAAGGGCCATTACGCATAGCTAATAAGATGGCCACAAATGACACTCGAACAAAGAAAGAGGCCACCAAACCATAGGGTCAATGAGCTCTGGTTTATTTTTTTACCATAGGGGAAAACCCGCATGTTACATGCTTGATCATGGATGCCGAGATTCTCCAACTTGCGAGTCTTACAATCGTAAAGCAGCAGGTAACCCTTGCAATCCTGAATGAGTGCTTTATCATTCTTGTAGAGACCCAATACTGTAACGAGAGCATGAGCACCAGCAAAAACGTCAAACGTATCCACAAGGGACCACCCGCCATTCCATACCCAAATCTCGAAACAAGGCCACTTCTTCTCATCATTCGCAGAAACAACACTTGTCGTCTCCAGAACAAAATCATAAACAACCACCGCAAGTGAGCCGTGAAACTCAGCAGGAACAACTTTCACATTCTTCCCAAGCTTTTGGCTTTGGGGAACAGGGATAAGGGCAGGTAGAAACATTTCATTAGCAAAGTCAAACTGAATAATAGAATAACTTTTCCTGGGCCTGTCATAACATAGCCAGTAATAGAAGCCATTTATGTGAAGAGCACGGTTGTCATCGGGGTCGAACTTAACACTATGAGGATAATGAATCTCCTTCCACAATCCAGTTCTAAGGGACCACACCTCGGAGCGAATTTCATAGAAACCTTCATACTTTAATAGGTAAGATCTTACAACCTTATAGTCCCAAGATGCACGAGGATCAAACCCCACGCCCAAACACAAACAGAAAGAGAATTCTGGTGAAGATGGGGGAGGCCAAATTGAAGAAGGGGGAAGCCGTTTCATCTCGTCGGTTGTTGGGTCCCAAAGAAGCTCGTACGGAGGTCCGGGCAATTTCTGACACGTCAGCAACATCCATTTGCTGTTGGAACACGCTCGAACGATGTAATCGGCGTTCTGATACCGTGGATGGTAATTTTCAGCTCTGAGTAGAGATAAGTTGGGAAGACTATCTGTTACCACTCGCAACGAATTGTTGTCCGTTGAGATTACGCAGTAATCGCAGGTTCCGTTGAGTGCACATCGCACCATAAGCATGAGATTTTTGTTGTTGTCATGCTTCAAATTGGGGGAAAGGGATGGCGCTGGAGCCGAAGCCGGCGCCGGCGTACTGACACCGAAGGCGGGAAAACGATGGAAAATTGTAGACCTGAAATTTTCGGGGAAATTTTTCAATTTGGATTTGGCGTTAGCGAGTAGAATGGAGGTGGTTGAGAGGATTCTCATGGTTCTGTACGCAGGAGAAGAACGACTAGCCGCCTAAAACTGTTTAAAAGCCCTAGTTTCCCATGTTTAAATTTATTACAACATTGAAATTTTTCTTCATCAAATTTATGTTTAATTAGTTTATTTGTGGTTTAATCAAGACCTTTTTTTATTAGATCAAGATCCCTTAAGTGGCAAAAATAATTCTACCCCGATTTTTTTTAAATCAATGGCTTATATTAATAAATTATAATATATATTAGTTATATAATAAAAATAATTTTATTATATTTAAAATAAATATATTATAAATAATCTGTTTGACCAGTGTTATCAGTGCCGATAACCACGTATTCCGGCCGGCATGCTCGACTAGCCACTACAGCCAGTCAGCCCCAGCCTCTACAGCTGGATTTCGCCGCCTCGTGGTCCCCTCTGGCCGACGCCAATATTACTGACTAAAGGCGTCGAGGCTGAGGTCGCTTCCCCTGCCGACTCGACATGCTGAGGTCGCAGTTCCCTCGTCACTCATCGCTTCCCCCGAGGCTGAAGCACCAATGTCGATCCTGTCGAATCTCACGGTCGTCGACGGCTGCGTTCGGTGCTTCCACCAAAACCCGCCTGATTCTGCTTAGGCCTCCATCTCAAAAAACCTGCAAAACCCCTAAAATCGAAAGGGCGGCGGCGATATGTGGCCGCGGATGATGGAGGAAGCCAGGTCGGAGGCCAACACTCTCTACAATCTCTTCCTCGACATCCTCACGGCGGGGGAAAGGACGGATTTTTGGGGCTGATTTGGGGTAGGGGATTGCTTATGAAAAGTAGATAAATTCTGAGGGTTTTAATTGCAATTTCATAAACTTATGTGTTATTGCAATTAGATTCTTGGGTTTCATTTTTAATTTATTTATAGTTTGAATAACTACAATAGGGCCCTTGAGTTTTTATATTATAAAATTAATACACATTTAGTTTATTTCTTGAACATATTTAGATGATACAAAATGCATATTTTAATTATAAATAATGCATACTTAATTGAGAATGAGAAATGCATATTTAGTTCATAATGCATATTTAGTTCATTCATCATGATCATGCATAATTAGGTAATAAGAAATGCATATTTAGGTCATGATTGGCTAAATATGTTTTTTAGTTCCGTAACAGACCACCTTTTGGTTTTGGCCCTAAGAAATTTATGTTTTTTAAAATGCNTTTTTTGGTCCTCTGACCAAAAAACTAATTTTAAGTGTTTTCAAAATTTGCGTTTTTTGTTTCTAAGAAATTTGTGTTTTTTAGAAAGACTTTCCCACCAAAATTATTAATTACATACTAAAAAAGTAAGATTTATATTCCTTTTAAGTGTTTTCAAATAAAAATAAAAAAGAAGCATTAAATGCATTGTCATCATTTCAGTTGCTGTTTGTCATGCCATATTCTCGATTTTTGTTGTAAAAAAAATATTCTAGGATTCTGTGTTGTGTACATTTTGAATTTATTTAAAATCAAATTATTTTAATGATATCTTATTCTATTTTTTATGGTAACTATTTTGTTGAGTGTAATTTTTTTTTCTTTTTAGCAGATTATTGAAAATCACCAATTAAAAAAATAAAAGTTCATTCTAATTCTGGATAACATATATATAATTTTTTTTAAAAAAAATATAATTTAAAACTGCAATGAAATTAGACATGTCATATTCCCAATTTTATTTTTATAATTTTTTTTTTAAATAAGCTATAAAAGTGCGATATAAATAACTACAAGAGTTCGACCATTTCTATGCAAATCTTAGCAAACCTTTTTTGAATAAATAACATTCAAATTTTCAAGATACACGATAAGCATTCAAACTCATCTTCCACATACAAAAGATACGATTTGCATATCCTTATTTATCACATGAAGAAGTTACACATTATGAATCCAAGCAAAAAAAATGATTGCCTTATTCAAAAGAAATATACACAAGATCATGCAAAATGAAATTTAGATTTACGCAGATCAACTTATTTTTGAAATATTTTTTCCCTAAAAAATTGTGATTTACATGTCCTCCGATTCATTTAGTTAGTTTTGACCTACAAATGATAAAATACCGTTATTGTTTTTCTTTTTTAATGTACTTATTTTTGTGAATATTGTTTTACAAAAGATATAATCAAAATTTCAAATCTCTATTAAAAATATAACAAAAACGAAAATGTTCTCAATATTAGAATGAATTTAGTATAAAAAATGAGAATGATTGAAACAAAAAAATATACTAAAAATCAACACTTTAAGATAACAATTTTTCTATAACTAAACTTCACCCGATAAATTATATATTTAGTATTTATCACAATTTTACATATTTTTGTCTATAATTTTATTTTGTGGTGTTAACATTCCAAAAATCAATAAAGAATTAGAGGAAAGAGGTTTCAATGCAATTCGCAATTACCAAGTGGAGAGCAATCTAGGTAGAAGGTTTTTAATAATGTATGACATTTTCATGACGAACATTTTATGATTAAATTACCTGACAAATGCTCTACGTATTATAACTTATTGATTAATAACCTTTAATTATAAATTTTACAAAAACAAATACAACACGTGCATCACACGAATTACGTAATAGTTATAATGTTAACAAACTCCAATACTTTCGTTTTTTTTAAATATGATCTAAAAAGCATGTTTCACCACACCAGCAATATGAGTATACATGAAATAATCCTTCCAATTTATGCACTTTGGATCAAAGTAGAAAATCTCATTCTCAGTAGAGTCGATGCTTTCCTTGGCATTCATCCTCAGTTTTTCAGTGTTCATGTCGTCAAAGCTGCAGGGAAAGGGAGAACCATTTTTCTTTCAGATAATTAAGCTGAAGAAAAAAAATAATAACTATAGAACATGACTATAGATATAGGCCTTAAAGATTATTATATATAGAGAAGTTTTGAATTTTAATCACTTACACTCCCTTAAAGAAGACATATGGGCTAAACAGCTCTACAAGCCGCTTCAAGAACTTGACCCTTCGGGATAGATCAATGTGGGTCGCTTGAAAATATTGGCAGCTTGCGGTGTTCACAAGGCTTAAAATCTAGGTAAGGTGATCAATTATATTTATTATAGTTAGCTTCAATTTATTACCATAAACTTGTGCATGATGAAGACCATGAATTTTTGTTGTACTAATTAATTAGGTGACTAGAATTGTAATTGTGCAAATCTTTTGCAGCCACATTTTTTTTTTTCTAAAACGAAGAATTAATAGTGTTTCAACTTAATCTTCTTAGTGACTCGAACCCATGACCTATCGGTCATAGATAAAGCGTCTTACTACCAAGTTGCGATTCGTTGTCTTAAGAATTGAAAAAAAAAAAATATATATATATATATATATATCCAAAACTTGAGCACAAACCTTTAGAGGAATGAAGAAGTGTATTTGCATGTATCTTTCGACAGCATGAATGGTACTCAACTCTTTCATTTTCGTTACAACAACGGGCTTGCCATCGTTATTAAGCCATGGCCTCTCGGTAAAAAAGCAAAAGCCGTAATCTTGAAGACAACTGTAGTGAATCGGGTTCGACATTGAGGACCCCACATGATAAATTATCTCGCCTGGCTCGTTTGAGTGGGCTGCCATTGATGCTAACATTGCATTCACCACCATGTCAGCTGGGATCTGCAAAATAGTTATACATGTTTGTTTTAGTTTCCAATTACAATTTTTTGAAAAAAATATAGTAAAAGGATTTTAAATNGGAAAAAAAAAAAAAAAAAATTATTGCAACTCACTAAGTCTACTATACTCTGAGGATCACCAGGAAAGCATGTCATTTTGCCTTTCCCATATCCCATCACAAAGCTGTCAATATGTCTGCATTTGTGAAAATATGTGAATATAAATTAATAAACTACCCGGAATTCATAATTCAATAATTATCAAGAATTTTTGTAAAATAAAAATGTAACAATATTCAATAAATTTACAGTAATTAAATTATTTAATTCACATTTTATTTTTCTAATGTTACCTGATTCCTTCAAGCCAACCAGGGAAGGGTTCTTTGTATGTACTTGTAATGATAGTGGGCCGAACAATGACAATGGGCGTTTCCTCTTTCAAACGGCCCAATAACATCTCCCCCATGGCTTTCGTAAAAGAGTATGTATTGGGCCATCCGTACTTTCTTGCTCTGTCCACATTGAATCCAATGTCAAGGCCGTTCAATAAAGTACAATTTATTTGATTTATTATTTTAATTCTTATGACAAATCTGGGAAAAATCAGTTCTCTTTTAAAATTCAATGGGTGCAATTCGTTAAAAGAAAAAAATAATACGAAAGAATTAAATTTGATTAAAGTCAAACCTTTGAAAACCTAAATCCTTCATTGCTGACGCAATACATTTTTCTGAAGCATTTTGTGCTCGAAGCTCTTCTAATTTTGCCTCAACACATTCTTTTTCCTTGTAAATGTCCAAATTATATGTCCCGTTAAGTGTCTCACCAAATTTAAATGGCGTCTCTAGAACGAGTCCCTCCTCCTCTCCACACACGTATGCTGGTTTATTTATTTGAAAAGTTCAATTATACGCACATATTCAATAGTCATGTGCTAATAAATAAGAATATTGGTTGGCTTAATTAGATAAGATTTAAGTCATTTTAATTTGGAAAAAATAAAACATACCGGTTGATACGTGAAGCAACACCCTTAATTTTGTACACTGCCTGCAAAAACTCAGAACGTTAGCTGGTCCGATAGTATTGATCCCCATTGCAATGTCAAATCTGTCAAAAATATAAATACACAACGAGGTTAATAATTAATATTATTAGATGTATGTGTGTTTGTGTAGATTATATTTAATACTAACATAAAACTTTTATAAAATGCAATTCTATATGAAATTCCAGCACTTAATTAATGAAAGACTTTCCAATAATTAAATTGATTAAAAGAAAAGGTGAATAACAAAGCAATTGAATATGATACTAATTAAGATATTATATACCTTGCATTAAAATCTGTAGTTGCAGCTAAATTGATGACAATTTCCACTTGTTCGTAAAGCTCTTCCAAAGTGGATACGTTTAATCCCATATAATCACGTGTAATGTCGCCTGCTATCACCGTGATTTTGTCGTGGATAAGGGACTCTAATTTTGGACCATATTTCTCCTTTACAACTTTGAACAAGTCCTTCGCCATCACCTTTTGGATTGATTACAAGCGATTGTAATATTATTGATCACTTTGTATATATTAAAAATGATCAATTGTTAAATCATTGTTAAAATATAGTTTTATAGATTCGTATTAAATATGCAAGAGTATAGATAAATTTTAAAACGAAAAATAAAAGGTTCTGAATTATATATATAGTCAATGCAGCTATTATTAGTTACTAGTATTAATACTTTGCACATGCACAAGTTACAAAAACTAAATAAATATTATATATAAAAGTCATAAATAAAATAAAATTTTAATTAATAGTATGTAGCGCATTTATAATTAAATTACATTAAGACCCTTAGTTGAATTTGTATACTTCGATAAAAAAAAGAACAATAGAAATGTAGAATTTACCATACATTAATGGCTATTATTATATGAATATAATGAATAATCTAATTTTTTACAATTTGATATTGTATTAATAATAGACATAAGAGTATTACCATAGTAAAAAAGTAATAAATTTAAAATAGACAACGTAAATCTTATTTACCATATAAATTGATCTTTTTTCAGAGAACAATCGAACAAATGATATACATACTATATTTGCATAATAAATGTATGAACATTTAGATTATTTCATAGGTAATTTTCCAATTATAATTAAATACTTATGTTGGTATTATTTTATTATAAAAATATTTAGTCATTATTAAATATTACAATCACTTGTTACATTTTTTTTTGTTTTTATTTTTGTTTTTGTTTTTTTATTTGCAAAAATATGTAGAAAGAATAAAGAACCATTGCATCTCAATTAATAGACCAATATAAATTTTTTTTATGTATTTTACAACACTTAAAATTAATTTAGAATGAAAATTGATAAAAAATGCCATAAGTTGATAACATTAATTTACATTATTAAATTGGCTGAAGTAATAGGTAGGATAATTTATTTTAATAATGAAATCTCTACAAATGAAAAGACAAAATAATTGATATGGTTGTGATTTATTTTGATAAATTTATTTCTTAAGAAAAATTCAAAATCTATATATTACTTTACTTCAAATAATTGCCTTAAAAATCTGTTTGATTTCCCTAATTAAAATTTTCAAAAATAAGAATGAGTAATTTAAAATTCAAATATTAAATAAATATAAAATTAGAATAAAGAATATATATAGTTACAATATTGTAATGGATACATAAAAAAAATATAGTTTTACTTACAAATTAACAAAGTATGCAACTATATTAATTTCTATGATATGACCGTTACAACTGTTATTGAATATTAGAATATTAATTACAAAAACACAAGTAAATGATACGTCAAACATACTAAAAATAACTTCAGAAAATGGGCAGAAAAATGATATATATATATATATATATGATGTGGTTCAAATGAGAACCAAGTCTTAGTGTGAGAACCATGAGAATCGCTATTTTTATTTGGACATAGTGCTGTGATTGATTGTGATTGATGCTATTTTTAACCAAGATGAATTTTGTTAAAAATAACAACACAATTTTTGGTAGCACTTGTAAAATGATAGCATCATCTAATATGAAAAATAGTATCATACACAATTAAAAATAGTATAAAAACGGTTCTCGCGGTTCTCACACCAGGACTAGTTTTTATTTGAACCAGCCCCACATGGAGTTGTCTCATTGGTTGTTGGCTCCGTAACGGAGCCAACAGTTGGCTCCGTAACGGAGCCAACAGTTGGCTCCTTAGCATTACTATATATATATATATATTTGAAAATTTCATATGGCGACTATTTGCTTTTATTATACACAAATTCTCATGTGAGACAACGTAATTGATATGCGGGCTGACCTTTCACTTT